>JANZXR010075007.1:0-11353 GCA_027575705.1 Erythroxylum echinodendron | reverse complement strand
TACTCCTTTTAATAGATCAAGCAACATACATACATATATACATACATACATACATACATACATACATACATACATACGGAAGAGGGTATTCATTTTTTTATGAACACCTTGTTAAGTTGACTATAGTAAATGCATAACTATAAAAATCCATCTTTCCCATTTAGAAATAAAAGTAGTGCTCCCTAAAGTGACGAGATTGTTAAATAAACCTCTTATAAAAAAATCTATTAATTATGAATTCAATTTCTCTAACCTCTTATTAGAAAGAATGGAAATAGTTTGCATCCTTAAAATAAAATCAATACATAATTTTATTTTCCTCTCTAAAGGCAAAGTCAATAACTCTTATAAGAAAACATCTAAAATTTATTAAAAAAATTATACTCATGACCTAATTCTTCTCACCTTTGTTTATCACATTGGCTAAATGGCCATAACACTTCTCTCTCTGCCTTCCTTGTTTGCTGTTACTTTTCTTGAATAGCTCAAGCTCTAACCTTTCTGTCTTTTTCTTTCTAATGCTCTTAACTAGATGGGTTAATATATAATAGTAGTCACGTATTTTAATTCATTTAGCATATTCAGTTGCATCTGTTTCCCAAACCAAATTACTTGTTATCTTGTTTTCCTTATATTTGTTCATAAAATCCATTCTCTTTTGGTTTTAACTTTTAGATTTGTTGTGTTTTTCCTTATTTTTTTGCAATATGATTTTCCTTTCACTTTGTTTTGGATTCAGGCATCATATGAAGCTGATGCCTTGTAATTTTGATCAAATTGATTTCTGGATTACAAGTTCATTTACATCTTGTGAGATACTTAGAGCAATTGCTGTTGTACTTAATTTCTTTACAATGTCGTAGTTAACTAGAAATGAAATACTAGATCTAACTTAACTCAAAATCTTCACTACTTGAGTAGGAGTTCTATTTTATTCAAATTATTAAGTACCTAAGTTTTGAATACTATCACTTTATTCACTTCCATGCTTAGTTGTTTGTATTCATCTTTACTCACTTCCATGATTATTTTTCTTTTGACAAGTTTAATTCTGCCCGAAATGTTCTTATTTTAATTATTTTGTGCAGGTATTTAATGATTGCATTGGTTTTGTTAGGCCCCTTCATCTCAATAAGCTTATCTGATTTCTTCAACAAGGTTTGTACTATGTATCAGTTTCCAAAGTACTTTCTCTTTTGTTAAATTGGCATCTGTTAATCTTTAGATTTCATAAAATTAGTATATCCATTTGACATTTTGGAAGTGCCTTCAGAAATTTAGATCTGTTATTTATGTCCTTTTTTTTTCAAAACTAAATGTGTTTGAATGTGTTTATGTTGGGGAATCATGAAAATTAAAGTGATTTTTCTATTATTTAGAGATGAATTTGGGTCGCCTACAAAATGTTCAATGAAATGTTATCTAAAGATAAAATGTTCGATGAAAGGTGTTAAAGATTCTACAATTGTTATCTAGGTTTTGAATCAAATATAATGAATTGAGGGGATTGATTTAAAGAAGAAAAGATTCAGGAAGGATTTATAAAACTATGTTGTTTTAGTTATAATAATTTATGATCATCTAATAATTTGAAGACTAGAGAAATTGGATATTTATGTTTTAAAATCTTTTTAATGTACTTAAAAGATGAATATAAAATTGACCTAGAACTTTTTATAATTGAAAACAAATATTTAAAAATTAGACCTAAATTAAAGAAGTGAGTTTGCTAGAGTTTGGAATTTGAAGAAAGAGAAAGATGTTTTAATTTTAGAGAAAATATGGCATAAAACAAAGGAAATGAATTTTTAAAATAAAATTTTAAAATTATTTTATAATGCATATAAAAAAGGATATTATTAAAGTACTAAAAGTATAGTCATCATGTCACTAAATAAAAATCTAATTTAATTTTCTAATAAAGACGAACCTTATAAACTTTTATACTAAAAAATTAAGCCAAATTAAATAACCAAAAACAAAGTGAAGTGACACATCATGACCTATCAAGTCTCGAAAAATTTTCATCTAATTCATTATGAACATTAACCAAAACACTAAAACTTATAATAGCATTAATAAGAGGCCTAAGAAATTATAAACTTACAACTATAACATGCAACCATAAATCTAAGGACACAACACAAAGGTAAATAATTAACATAGTGCTAAAATGTGAGAAACCTAATAAAATACTTCATCTAATTATAATTTATTTCATTGAGGGGCAAAAAAGAGAAAACAAAGAAATCCCAAATATGTTTTCTATTTAAATTATAATTTATAAATGAAGATCCATATTCCACTCAACCATTCGAATATAGTGCAAATCATTTTGAACATAGATGTCATGTATAGAAAGCAAGATAAGGCCAATTATATTGCAATAAAATTAAAAAAGGTCCACATGTCCCTAATTTTGTTAAAACATAAAATGCATCAAGTTATGTCAATTACTTGATAATAGTCATTAATAGGGATTAATGTTGAACTATATTTCAAAGTTCAACAAAATATCCTATCAAAATGACATAATACACTTATTAACAGGGATTAATATTGTATTTCTTACATGCCGTGTTCTATGTTGAAGAGCATCGATAATTGTCCAACCTCATTTGTCTTCTTTGTAGTTTGCAAATGTCCATCTATCAAGGTAAGTCATTCAACTAAGTAATGTCTACAATGTGATCGATTTTATGTTGTTCTTTGCAATTTTACCTATAACAATGATTAATGAGATTTTAGGCTGGAGTTTAATAGATTACATGTTTATGTGTGGGCATTGTTTAGATTGAAACATAAAGACTTGAACTTGTAGGTGATTAATTCAAACTTAGTATTAACATAAGAAATTGACATGACAATTCTTTGCATAATAAACTCAGAGGATGATATATAGGCTAGAAACTCATGATGCAACTCTCATAAGGCTTATCGGTGAAAAATTCTATAAGCTTAGGAGTCATAGTAAGAGCTTGCTTTCTCGATTCATATGGTGTAACAACACCACGTACTATAGTGATTATTTAAAATCAAACTTTGGAAATTAACTTATTGGTGATTAATGCAAATATAGTTACCTTGGTTTTGTATGTTGTTGTTTTGGAATATTGTTACAATGATTGATGGCTAGATGTATGAATTACATAAATATTTATTACATGTTGAATGAGATTGTATAATTATGGATGATTTGAGGCGTAATAAACTCCTAAGATGATATATAGGCTAGAAACTCGTGATGCAAATCCCATAAGGTTTATCAGTGAAAAATTCCATGAGCCTAGGAGTCATAACGAGAACTTGCTTTCTTGATTCATATAGTATAACAATGCCATATACCATAGTACTTGTTTAAAATCAAACTTTAGAAATCAACTTGTTAGTGATTAATGCAAACATAGTTATCTTGATTTTGTATGTTGTTATTTTGGAATATTGTTATAATGATTGATGCCTAGATGTATGAATTACATAAGTATTTACTGAATGTTGAATGAGTTTGTATAATTATGGATGATTTCAGGCATAATAAACCCATAGGATGGTATATTGGCTGGAAACCCGTGATGCAGCTCCCACGAAGCTAATTGATGAAAAATTCCACGAGCCTATGAGCCACAACGAGAACTTATTTTCTCAATTCACATATGTAAATAATGCCACGTACTATAGTGCTTGTTTAAAATCAAGCTTTAGAAATCAACTTGTTGGTGATTAATGCAAACATAGTTATCTTGGTTTTATATGTTATTGGTTTGGAATATTGTTAGAATGATTGATGACTAGATGTATGAATTACATAAGTATTTACTACATGTTGAATGACTTTGTATAATTATGGATGATTTAAGGCATAATAAACCCTATGATGGTATATAGGTTGGAAACCCATGATGTAGCTCCCATGAGGCTTATTGGTGAAAAATTCCACAACCTAAGAGTCACAACAAAAACTTGCTTTCTCAATTGGCAAGTGTAAACAATGTCTCGTATCATAGTGCTTGGTTGACATATTGTTTTATTTGATTGATACTCACATGTGTTCGGTTTGTATAATTTTGAACTCATATGGTGGGATAGGTTGGTTTTAAATTGGAGTGGCAATAGTCAGAGACCTGTAAAAACTTGGGGGATGTTCTGTAAAGTAAAGATTACATGTTTTGTAAACTTAGGAGAAATGAAGGATACTAAATATGAAATCAGTTTTTTAAATAACAACTATGCAGAAATGAGTAATGTTGATAGATCTTGAAAGTATTAACACCCAATGGTTTCATTAATCCTAATTTTGTTGAGGGAGTTTAAGCTTTTATTCACTATGCATGTTATCAACCTGCATATATGGAGGGTCCAAAGATCAGATACCCATGTAAAAAGTGCAAACATATTCGTTTTCTTTCTATTAATGAAGTGAATCTCCATTTGTTAAGAAAATGGTTTGTTCCAAATTATTTTGAGTGGACATGACATAGGAAGCCATTAATTTGTAGCACCTTAAGGGGTAATAAAGTAAACTCATCAATAAATGTGGATGGATTTGAAAGGGGACTAGATTTATAACAAATAATGTGGGTTCAACTAAAAATCCTTACACCCAAATGGTTTATGATGCAGTCGGTTATACATTTCAGGCAAATATAGAAAATCTTGAAAAAGAACCAAACCCACATGAAAAAAGTTTTTTGACTTGCTAAATCAACTGACCGAGAATTGTGGCCAAATTTATGAGACCATGACTCAGTTTTCTTCAATTACTTAAATGTTGAACATAAATTCTAAAAGGCATATTTCTAATCAAAGTTTGGATACAATTCTTGCTTGGTATAATGAATCATTACCTCTTGATCATACAACGGTCGATAATTTTTACAATATGAAGAAACTTATTAGGGGTCTTGATTTGCCATTTGAAAAAATTGATTGTTGCAATTTTGGATGTATGTTGTTTTGGGTAGATGATGTGGAATTACAAAAGTGCAAATTTTGTGGTCAATATAGGTTCAAACCTAGAAAGTGTTCTATGAAATAGAAATTAGTACCATATAAGTGGATGTATTATTTCCTGTTAACTTTGAGACTTCAAAGACTATATGCCTTTAATATTAGTGTATCTCACATGAGATGACATAATGAACATGACCATAAATAGGAAGATGAAATAATGAGCCATCCATTGGATGCACTTGTATGGAAACATTTCAATAATATCCATTTTGAGTTTGCAGCTAAAAGTTGAAATTTTAGGTTAGGATTGTCAACAGACAGATTCCAACCTTTTGGTTAATCCAGCCAACAATATTCATCATGGCCAATTATAATTACTCTTTATAATTTTCCTCCATGGATGTGTATTAATGAGGTACATACATATAACCATTAGTCTCTGAATTGTATCGTCTTTGGGAATTTGGTTTGAAGACATATGATGTGTATCTTAAAAAAAACTTTTGTTAAGAGCAACTTTGATGTGGACTATTAGTGATTTCCTTGCGTATGTTATGTTTTCTAGATAGAGCACAGTTGGGAAATTGGCTTGCCCTTACTATAGTAATGATTCTAATGTGTTTTATCTTCCTGACAAGGCTAAAACATCTTGGTTTAACAACTACAGGAAATTTCTTCCTCTAGATCATCCATTTAGATGTAATAAACAAAAGTTCATTAAGAGTAGGATGGTACAAACACCTCCTCCCCTTTACAAAGCTGGTGAAGAGATATTGCAGGAGATTGATGAATTATTGCTAAAAGTTAGAGAACTTGAAGCTGAAGAAGTTAATAGAAGCATTAATAAAAACTTCAGTTGGAGAAAACGAAGTATCTTTTTAGATTTTTCATATTGGAAAAGTAATTTGATACGTCATAATCTAGATATGATGCGTATTGAAAAAATATATTTGACAATTTGTTTAACACCATAATGAACATTGAAGGGAGGACAAAGGATAATGCAAAATTACAAGCTGATTTGAAACTTTTTTTATAGAAGGAATGAGTTAAATAAAGATCTTCGCACTAGTAAATTTCCAAAAGCATATTACACTTTGGACCAAAAACAAAAGGAAATTTTGTATTAATGGTTGAAAAGTATAAAGTTTTCCGATAGTTATGTTTCGAACTTGGCAAGATGTGTGGACATAATGAGGTACAAATTATTTGAGATGAAAAGTCATGATTGTCATGTGCTTGTGCAAAGGCTAGTTCCAATTGCATTTTGGGAGTTGCTTCCAAATAAGATTTGGGAAGCTATAATAGAATTAAGTTTGTTTTTTAAAAGATTAACATCATTTAAAATAAATTTGCCTAAAATGGAAAAACTAAAAAATGAAATTTCAGTTATCTTGTGTAAATTGGCAGGGATTTTTCCGCCAAGCTTCTTTGACTGTATGGAGCATCTACCCGTACATTTAGACAATTTGACCCTTTGTTATTAACAATGCAAGCGATCTAGGTGTATTATGTCCCTTTTTCTCAGCTTATAACAAGATAAATCAGATTGGTTGGTTGTATGTAAAGTAAAACCTAGAGATGTTTATGAATTACATGGAAAAGGAGAAAATAAGAGAGTTAAAAGTGAAGCGTTTCAGGAAGATGTTTATGAAATAAATATAAGTGTAACATATGATGAGAATGACCCTTTGAATGAAGAGCCTGAGTTTGGTTCTAATTCTTCAAAAAAAGAAGACGATGATGATTTTGAATTACAATTAAGTGCTGATAACAATTAAATTCTTATTTGTAATATAATATTATATAAATAAATCAATTATTGCATATATATTGTTGTATACTAAATTTATATTGTTCTATTATTGGAAAATTCAATAAATTGTGAATTTTAGGTTAAAAACATGACACTAAATAGAAAATAGGATGCAATGTGGCTAAGGTTCAGGTTACCACGGATTGGAGAAGCCAATGTATTTCCAGTTGAAACATCATATTCTGTAGATGCTACTGCGCATCTAGATGAGGCATCACCTTCTGTACCTACTATTATACCATCTAGTAGCCCTGCTACACCATGCACTAACCCTACACCATCCACCACCCCTATACTGAAAGAGATATTAAGGGTAAATGTTGCAGATGAAGGAGGAGACCTCCAGCTTGGGGCTAAGGGAGTTGATGGAAGAATGTACATCACAATTGTCAACAATTTGTAAGTAAAATTATAAAAATTTTACAATACATGATAACATCACAGATTTATATTGAAGTTATAGGTTTTAATTTGAAAATGATCTAAAATAATTTATATATTAGGTTGGTTATGTCTAGAACGTGGTCAAGAAATATCTTATCCAAATTCGAGGAAGGGATAGATCTTGAGAGTTATATATGGAAGAATGTCTTTCAGTTGATAAAGAATTTTTATTTTCAGGAGTTTGAGGAACACAAAATATATTCTTTAATCTTTTTTATTTTATCTAATTTTATACATTAATTAGATAAATATTTTCATTTATAAGTACTTATTATATGTTTTTCCTTTTTTTTCAAAAAGAATACTTTTGGGATCCAAAATTTTGATGTTGTAATTTATAATGTATGGGAGAGGCGAGCTTGTACATGTTATAGAGACTTTCTTGCTTCGATATACAAGAATGGTGTGCGACCACCATATGTATCTAAAGAAATATGAAGTTGTTAGCAGTAGTATTGGACATCACCTGAGGCAATATCCATTTAAGAGCGCAATTTTGTCAATAGACATGGAGGACTAGATGGAGGGAGCCTACCCATACACACTGGAGGATCTTTGACTTACCAGCCTGCACGCACTTTAACTTGTAAATATTAAAAATTTACACTTATATTATAATTTTTGTACTTTGATGTATGAAATTTGATTTCAATGTAAATTGATGTATGAAATTTAAAATGAGAATATATGTGCATTATAGAGAATAATAATGTTTTAAATATCTGGTGCCATTAATGGTTGTGTTGTTGCATTAAATTTTTTTGTTTAACAAAGGGTATTTATCATAAAAATAGAGAAAACTTTGCCAAAATTTTTGTAAATTTTAGTTCACTTATAACAATTTATTCTGATGCAGGAAAAGTCTATAGGCAGGAAGCCTACATCATGCTAATTCTTTTTGGATACTCATACCAAAAAGCATGATGGTGTCACCTTCGTCAACACCCGATGCAAACAAGTTCATATATGTAAAATCTATACTTTTAATATTATTCTTAAAAAGTATCACTTATTAATATAAACAATTATAATGATAGGACCAAATATAAGAAAACATTGAATGACAATCTCATAACTCTAAAACTATTGATGAAAGTTAGGCATGTCTTGATGTAGTGGGTGGTTGGGACCACTGTGGAAGGATTTTTGGCTTAGGTTCATTTGTGAACACATGTTATTGGCAATCCTCCACATCCACTAAAGCTGGATCTAGTAGGCGGTTCATATCAAATGAGAGAGTCCTCCAGCTTGAGAGTATAATAAAGAGACTGGCAACTCGGTTGCAACAGTCGAGGGAGTACATACCCCAACTTCGTAATGAGGTAGATTAATTGAAGAGGAGGGACAATACCGCATCACAGTAGTCAGAGCATCCACCTTCAGCACCTTCAACTCAATAATCATTTGATGTCATTTGTAGGAAACTGAGTAAAATATTTATATATCCCACTTGAGAGAATCTTAAAAGAAAATGAGTTATCAGTAACCTAGGTAAGAATAATGGACATTAATGCAAGAAACCTTTCACCCAATATTATTGGAATGGCCAACACCTTTTAAACTCATTGAATCTTTGAGAAACTTGAGGACCAAGTAGATAAAATCATAATATTGTGGAACAAATAAGACAATTTCTAAAGAGGGAATCATTCACACCCTATAATCCTACTCTTTACACATGACCACCATCAGGAGTAGCCCCACCTCGCCTTTTAACACTACCCCTTAACCCATAATCACATTTAAAGGATCCATTCATACTATATAATCATGCACCCCAAACTCACATCTTGTAAATTATCATCAAAGGAAACATCATTCTTCAACTAACCACCCTATGATCACATCTCACAATAACCATTAAAGAGAGCATTATTTCTACTTTTTAACTATGCACCCCTAGTAATGAAATATGAAACTTGGGGGAAACCTTAATGACATACTTCCTTTTATACTTGATATTTAATTGAGCCATTTTCGATGGGATTTGAGGCCCCAACCCTAGAATTCATGATAGTATACACCAACCTTGTTGACCATGTGCAGTGTTATAGGAAAATTATAGATTTATATGGTGCATTTAATTCCACAAAATATAATGCCTTTTCTTTCACCTTAACTTGCATGGCAAAAATCATAGTTTCAAAACCTTGTAACTAGTTTCTATAAAGAAGCTATTAAGGTATGTGTTAACTTCATATAACTAAATAAGGTATGTCCTAAAGATAACTATCCCTTACCTTCTTTACATAATATATACTAGTTAGTGGATACAACCTTAGGACATTATACCTTAAGCATTCTGTAATATTACTTGGGGTATATTATTATCTATATAAGTGATGGTGACGAAGAAAAGACATCCTTCATCTTACATAATGGCATCTATTATTTCAAAGTCATACCTTTTGGATTGAAATTTTTTTTGGATAAACTATTAAAGATTAGTAAAATTAGTCTTTAATAACTAGCTTAAGAGAAATATGGAAACATATAAGGACAATATGATTGTGAAGAAAAAAATTGGAGGAAACCACATACCAAACTTTGAAGAATGTTTTACAACCTTGTGTAAATACCATATGACAATGAATAAGAGAAGTCTGTATTTAATATAAGGACCGGTGAATTTCTTAGATTCGTAGTCACTCATGAAAGGATATGGGCTTTCTTATTTGGCTGTTTTATTTAGAATAAAGATGGCTAGCAAACTTTAAATTAGTTTTATAACCATTAGGTTAATTTCCAAGTCTTTCATCTATCTAAATTTTCCTAATATTTTTCGATAATAATACTTAAGGTAAAATATAAGGAAAATTTTGAATAGATGAAAGAACACATACAAGCATCAAGATGTTAAGCAACAATATTATAAAGTATAGGTTCTTTCTAAAAATAGGAGTCACTAGTGGTGTTATTACACAAGGGATAGTTTATAAGGAATCAATAAAGTAAATAATATCATAAGTCTACTAGGTAGTCACTATAGAGGAGTATGAGATAAGTTAGACATATCCAATCTAATAGTACTTATAAAGGAACGTATTGAAGGAAAAATATAAAACGGTAAAAGCTAATAGCTAAGGCCTTAAGATATTCAATCATTGATGGAAAATTATATTGAAGGTCCTTATTTTTATTATATTTAAGATGCATCCTTGAAACCCAAATACAATTAAAAAAAGTCATAAATAAGTATGTGAAGCTCATTAGAGGGATCATCATTGACTTGTAGGATTCTAAGTGAGGGATGTTACTAGTTTGCAATTTGCAAAGACACCCAAAAATAATACAAGGTAGTCCAACTTTTATTATTCACCTATTGTCGATTATATCATGATATTAAGCATCATCTATTTTGCCCAATGGGTAATGGATGTCTTCAAATCATTTCCCATCTAATAAGGTAACTTAATTTCCTTTTGTTTATGATATTTTATTTCATAAGGTAGGTAAAGGTTGAACCCATAGACTTTGTAACAAAGATGATAGTTGAAATCTTCCTTAAAAGAACCATTATAAGTAGGTATAAAGTCTCCTTAGCAGTAATCACAGATGATAGGATCCAACTTGATAGTATAGCCTTTAGGGAATTCTTTTTTGAACAAAATGGAATTAAACATCAATTTAAAATCGTTGCATACTCAGAGGTCAATAGGCTAGTAGAGGTCATAAATATGAAAATATTGTAAGGGTTGAAAATAAAAGTTGAGGATGTAAAAGGCACTTAGGCTTAAGAGATTTACCATGTAGTATAGGTTTATCAAACAACATTAAGAGCATGTATAAAAGAAACACCCTCAACCTAAAATTTTGTGTTAAAGTTTTATTGTTATAAGGTTGAAATTATTAATTCTAAAGCTATATATGAACAAGTTTTAGGAAAATAATGATTAACTTTGGATTAAGCTCAATTTAATTGAAGAGCATAAGTATATTGCAAAAATGAGAAATGAAACATACTAATAGAGGTTAGATAACAAAAAACTTATAAGATAATAAGTTAGTACCTCAAATGTAGGGACTTAATCTTGTAAAAATCATAACTCTCAAAGATGAAAAATGATGGAACCCCTCCCCGGGCGGGTCCACGGCCCGACGTCCTATGTGACATCTGGACCTGTGGCCCACGGGGGAGGAATT
>JANZXR010074996.1:0-11353 GCA_027575705.1 Erythroxylum echinodendron | reverse complement strand
ATTCTTTGTACATTTTGCTATGGATAAATTTTATTAAATTGTTAAGAATTATTTTCACCCTCCTAAGATTTTATTTCCAAAATACAATTGATATGAACCCACCACTAGTAAGAATAAATATCAAATGGAAACACCTCCGTATGGGGACCGGGGCCAACATGATCAGATCGTTAAAGTTGAAGAAAAGTAGAAGGAAGTGGATTCTTTGGCAAACCATAAACGCAAAACAACTAAACAAGTTGAAACATTTAAACAAGAAGTAGAAACACCTGAACAATAAACCAAACACAAGAACATTAGGCTGCAACAATAAAAAAGTAGGCTGAAATAATAGGAAAACGTCTAAAATAATATGATAAGGAGTTGAAAAAGATCAACTCCCAACTACTAAGGATGCTAGAGCTTTTGGATTTAAAACCAAATGAATATTGTTTGAGTTGAGAAAACATTTGATCAAGCTAATATAGATATAGATTTTGTTTAAGTAGATTTGAATGAACATGCATCGAATAAAAAAAGTAATTTGCTTATCACTATGACAGTAAAAGTTGCAAAGTTTGAAAAATTAAAAAGAGAGTATGTTCCAGACCAAGATTTAGGGATAATTTATGCAAATATGGTAGCTGGACAAAAGGAAAATCCCTTCCCTTTTGTGACGTATGATGACCAACCTTTTAAAGGAAATGCCTACCTAATATTTCTATAAGGGAGAATGTGATTTTGGGATTACATAGAGGGATAACAGGTCACTTTGGAAAGGGAAAAAATGATCGCAATAGTTGAAAATCACTTTTATTGGCCCTCTAAAAGCAATAGTTTCCTGTGTTTTATGAACTATAGACATTGTTACCTTTAACCATTGTCTCTAATGACAATGTAAAATTTATGTGTTATTTTTGGAAAACTCTATAAAAATTATTGAACACTAAGCTTCAATTTTCAAGTTTTTTCTATTCTCAAACTGATGAACAAACAAAAGTGACGAATAGAAGCTTGGGGGACTTGTAAAGACACTTGGTTAAGGATAATGTGAATAATTAGGACCTAATTCTTTCTATGACAAAATTTGCATCGTTCTATCAATAGGTGAGCCAAAAGAGGCATTTTGAGATATTTTCTAGAATTGAACCAAGAAAATCCTATTTATTTGGTTCCTTTATCATAAACACATTAGTTATTATTGAATATGAAGGTTTTGCATAACATATAAGGGATATCTTTGATGAGATGTGACAAAAGTTAACAACCAACAATTTATAGTGAGCCTATTGATCAACATCATCGTTTGCAGAATTCAATGAAGGGAATATTGATAGTAAGGATTCATTCAAAGCGTTTCTCAAAGGGAAATGTAAGAGACTATATTGAAGGAGCGATGGAGCTTATAAGATCCTCAAGAAGATACTTATGTTTTAGGATTAGCAAGTGATATTAGAATTAGTCTTATTTTTAATGTCACCAACTTGACTATTCATCATAGATATGATGGTGCACAATCTCCTGCTACGACTATTTTGAGAATTCCGACCATGCCTCATATTAAATAAGAAATAAAAGATATTCTTAATGAACAAATTATGGCTACAAGAGTTGGTTGATATTGATAAGTGGAAAAAAAGACAAATTTCTAACAGTACTTGGATTTTAGAATATGAATTTCAAAGTTGAATCAAGACTTATATGATCAGTATTTATCACATTCTACATCAAAAACAACTTCAGACAAGCTAGGGAAACTTGGAGTGAAAAAATTTAGAGTTTGTAAAAGAAATAAAAGAGTTTAATTCACTCAAAAATAATTTTAATTTGGGGGAATACAAAGCAAGAGTTGAGGTGACAAAAAAAATAGTAAGGGTTGAAATGTACTTTATGCTAAGTTTTCATATTAAATAAGTAGTAACAATAAGTTGGATGTATTGTCCTAATTTATTTAGGGCTTAAGTTTATTTAAGAACAAAAAATCTTAATTAGAATATGAATCAATTCCATTTTGGATTTTTTAGTTAAGAATCCTTTATTGCTAGAATAAAAGTTACAAGATTTTTTTAATATATGTATATAAATAACCTATCAATAAGAGATCTTCAATATTTTTCTATAAACTTGAGTCTT
This sequence comes from Erythroxylum echinodendron, assembly GCA_027575705.1. Taxonomy (NCBI): domain Eukaryota; kingdom Viridiplantae; phylum Streptophyta; class Magnoliopsida; order Malpighiales; family Erythroxylaceae; genus Erythroxylum; species Erythroxylum echinodendron. Next base: position 9,241 of record JANZXR010074996.1, on the reverse strand, counting down.
CAATTAGAAGATGTGATGCTTTCTTCCAAGAGTAATTTTTAAACTCTACAAGTGATTCTTCGTTTCGTATCCTCCGTTACTTGTTTATCTCACTAAAATTCCAACAACTCTAGCTTGAATTTCCATCAACTAAAACCATAAAATTCTATCCTAGATTTATGGCAGTCAATCCATAAATTTGTAGCTATAGCAACCTGAAATTCCAACAATCGTAAGTTGAAATCACAAACCTAAAACTCAAATTCCAACAGCTAGATTTTATAAGTTCTATGGGTTCTAGCCACTGATATATCTTCTACTTGTCCTATGTCACCTAATATATAGGGATTAATAAAGTTCAAAGATTGAACTAAGAAATTTAATAATTAGATGATTGAGATAGAAAATCACATTAAGTTGAAAGAAAAAAAAAATATGTGTCCTCAATGTCAAAAGCTGATCTAGAATAGGCTTGAATCAATAAGATGAATAGTTAAAACATAAATTACATACTATGACATAATACAAATAATAACAGTTTAATTGTAACAAAAGCTTCTTGCCAAAGTTCACGCTTTGACCATGATAGTGTAACTTCTTGAAAAGGAATTCCATTATTCAAACTCAACCTATCATAAATGAAGAACCAACAATGAGGAACGAACCATATAAATATCTCACACATGTTCCTTGATCAGTGTGTTATATACAAACTGAGCTTATGAATCGCCAGTTTTATCCAATTATTCACAATTGCATCCTCCTCAGAACCCAAAAGTGATAAAAGCTAATAGTTACTCATCTCACAACTAGTTATAAGGAAAGAAATAAGAGTTATAACCATTACCAAGGAAATCAATTCTTTCTCCTCACGCTCTTCCCTAAGAACTGTCTTCCTTGCTGCCTCTTATTGCACTGGGTCCTCATACCACAAAGAAAAAGTAGGCTAATAAGTCAATAAATAATCACTCTGAAAGCCACCCCTTTTTTTTATCAATCATCATATATCCGCAAGGTAAAGAAATTTTAGAGAGATCATAAATTATGTTTACTTCTTAGGTCTCATAAAATAAATAATCACACATAAAAAATATCTTAATTTCTCTCAACAAAACCACCAAACTCCAAACCCAACACATTACATAAGATTACTAAAAAAAATAACATAACTATAATAACGTTGAAATTATGAAAACGGATAAATGACCTATAGCATCCGAGCAAATTTCTCATCAGGCTTCAAAAATCCTCACTACATGATTCTTGCTCCTCGCTACATTCTCTCTCATCATTGATGGAAAGTAACTTGATTCGATCAGTGAAATCAGATCCATCCAAAACAAGTTTATCATCATCAAAAATGAAGAATCTACACAAGCCCATAAGATCGACTATAAAGCATAACTGAAAGAAAAAAGAGAGATAGAGAAAGTAAAAGGAAATCTTTTGTTGGTGGGGCGGAAGTGAGGTGAGTGTAAAAAACTGAAACTTGAAAGCTTCGAAGCCATTGTTAGAGTCTTAATCGACCTCAAAAGTGGAGTTGTGGTGGCTGACATGTATTTTTTGTCCAACCATAGTTTCTCTCGCTTGGACTTGTTTGTCAGTTGTGGGCTTTTGCTTTCCCTTCAAACCTTTGTCTATTAACTACTAACTACCATTCTTATCACATATAAATAATTTCCTATTGGAATCGGTAAAAGTACCAAACTGCGAGATGTATGTACAAGGTACTATGTTAAACTCTAGAGATTCCTTTTGTGAGTCGTTTCTCTTCGTCTTCTACTGCTTTTATAATTTTTTTCTGTTTATACTCCTTTTCAAATTTCAATTCAATTTGACTCAACAGTTGAGAGCAATTTTATGTTTGATGTTGATCCTTTTTTGAAAAACAGTTCCGATCTGAGGGTAAGAGGAAGTTCAGTAGAGAAAAGAAAATAAAGAGGTTTGAAGAGGAAGATATAATAGTTACTCGGGACATTCCAAAAAGATCGAGAGGCTATAGATAAGCCTATATCAATAAAGCAACTTTATTTATCCACGGAGGACAATTTATTGTTGTCTTTAGTACATGATTGGGATTATTTGTTAGGAAAAATTAAGAGTTATTGATTGGTGACAGCAAGAGAGACGCTGTTAGTGACAGGAAGGGTTAAGAGTTATTGAACAGTTGTATGTCACGAATGTGACGCATTAAGTCACACTTACGAGAGATTCTCAAGGGAGTGATTTAACATGTCATGCCTGTCTGTGGGGAGGCATTTTTTTAATTCTCAGTTGATAAGCAACGCCACCATTTTCCTACACCTCTTTTTTATTGCCCGGTTCAAAAGCTGTGTATCAGAAAGTGTTTCTAATGATTCCCTGATAAGCCCACTCCCATCCGTATTCCTTTTCACTAGCATGTCTAGAATTATTTTGATAAAAATACAGAAATCTCATGTGGGTTTTTTTTCTTTTCAACAAAAGGCATCGGTAACTGAGCTGTTACAATCAATGTTTTGGAAGTGCTACTGAACTTGGAGTTATAGCATTTCCCGATCTGATATGGATCGGTATCATACTGCCGTGTTTCTGGTGACATGAACCGTTGAAATTCAGAAACATAGTTGCTGTTTTGTTTTGCCGCTAATCCTGGCGAAACAGGGTTTTGTTGTTCCCATTTTGACAGAGACCAGAAGTTGGTTGGTGTAAGCCATACGAACCACCACCGTAAAAGTCCAATCTTCATGCCACTTACTGGCCAGCCTGGGCCCGTTTTTAGCTGTAAAGTGTAACCTACTACTCATTTTCACTGAAATTATTTAACTGGCGGGTTCGAAATGTCTCTCATTCTTGTTTCATTGTAGAAATATTACTTTTCAAAGAAACGATGTCCCGATTTTCCAGTTCTTTGAATACGAACAGACACGGGGTCTTCATTAAAACTTAGGAGCCTTTCATTTGGATATGCTCTTTTGCAGACAAGTAGTTCTCCTAGATAATATACCAGAGGTAGAGTTCCTGCCTTTGATTTTTTGATCAATTGATGTCTTTACTGAATCACGAGGAGGGCCGGAAGGATATATCCACTTGTAGCACTTGCCATTATTATCCATATTGAAGTCTATGGAATGAACATCAATTTCAGCCAAGTCTGCCTCACATTTTAGCCCATCTTCTACTTCTCCATCCTCCAGAATAGCTTCATTCTGTTGAGAAATCAAACCAGATTTATTTAGATAAGATGTAATGTCTTAATCATTCTATGATCAAAAGAACCATGCCCTTTTTCTTTGGTTCTTTTTGTTCCCTGAAAAGCTTCAAGTTGGCTTCTCAATTTATCAACAGCAGCATTTCTTTCCTCAAACGGATATTTAGATTCGGAAAGTTTCATCTGGACTTCATGTTCTCCAGCAATTGATTCAACAGCCCCCTCAACTTATTCGTGCTCTTTGTTTCTCCATGCTGCCTTTTCTTCAGCAAAGCACTTCATTAGATAGTTAATCTCCGTCTGATCTGATCTTCGTTCATTGATAAGATGATTGACCTGCAAGCAAGCTCTTTCAAGCTCAGCATGCAAGGTAGAGATAATAGGCTGATGAAGGGCTATCCTCATTACCCCATACATGGTTGATGATTTTAAGCAATTCTTTTGATGTAGTAAGAGCATTGCTAACATCTTTCAAACGGGTTTTAACACCAGAACCAGACTCACTAGAAGTTTGGCTTCTAGATCTTGTCTCAATCTGCATGATAATGTAAAAGATGAGTCCTTGAACAACCAAATATAATGACAATGAGTAAAAAACTTCTAAAAAGTAATCCATAGTGAAGAAGTTAGCATTCTTAACTTCTCATAATTTTATTGAAATGAAAATAAGTGAAAAACTAAAAGGTAAAGGAGAATAATAAGAAAGGTTTTCATGATCAGAGTGTGCTATATAGTAAGATTTACAATTAGATGCTATATTGTCAACAAAATGTTGAAAAGGATAGAGAAATTTCAATCGACTGTAAATAGTCGGAAAAAAGAACTTGAAGATAAAGAATACAGAGTAACTAGGAGCAGCTACTTCTGCGCATCCATCATCAGATTTGATGACTAAAGAGAACATAGAAAGAGATCATAACATATCTTGTTTATGTTCTCTTCTTTTTTTAATAAATTCTTTACCAGTCTTTTCCCATTTGTTGGCTAACGTGCCAAAATTGTTACATTAAAAACCCATATAGTTGAAAAGCTCAAGGAATTTCAGATTCAAATTACCAATCATGACTAGGTAACGGAAAAAAAGGTTATCTTTCAGTTGCTTGATATGTAACTAAATAAAGAAAATTTTGATGGTCAAAGTGAAAATCCAATTTCATCAAGAAACGACTGATTAAAAACAATTATGGATCAACTCAATCTCAAGGAAAAGGAACCAAGCCTAATACTCTTTGAAAGGACAGAAAGGAGGAACACTTTGTAAGGGGCAAGGTCAGTTGGAGCATATGTCCATCTCTCTGTTGCTAATGGAATCAAATGCTCCGATATTATTATCCATCAATCTAAGTCTCTGAGAAATCAAAGATGCTCTTCTTTGGCAACTTCAAGTTCTAGATGTATCAATTCTCTAGAAAATAGACAATCAATCAAGTGTGAGAAATTGCCAAATAGCTCAACTTCATAAATTATCTTTCACACGAAATTACCTAGACTGTGCAATACAAAATTAGAACTTAATACAAAATTATAAGAACTTAACTGTTAAGAGAAACAAAAAAAAAAAAAAGTGAATCATTGGAAAGATCTACAGTTCCAAAGCTAATACAATTGTCACTCACTTCATGAAAACCTTAAGCTTCCGTAGTTCAAAATTCCTTTCACAATTTAAACTTTCCTATTGAACAAATACAACTAATTCGGAAACTATCAGCATAGGCCAACATAAACAAGAATGTAGTGGGTCTTGGATTTAGTGGCAACAACTTCATGGCATTCAATACCAACCTCACATGTCTAGATTTTGAATACGAAAGAAACACATTTGATTTTTTTAAATCCACATACATATTTTGACACCATCTACATTTATTTACAATCAAGAGGTAAATATAACAAGGAAAAGCATTGGAAAAGGTAGAAGAAAGACAGTAGAATTTGAAAGAAAAATTTTATTCAATCTTGTATTGTATTTACAGGACCATATTTATACTACTCCAACTCTTCTCCTATTGGTTGTGTCACCTAGAATCAAGGGAAAATTCTAACTAACAAATATATAAAGTGCTAGCCGTACAATACCACATATGTGGTGAAGGGAAGAAAAAAAACAAAATAGAAAAAAGACAAAACGGTAACATAAAATGAATTAATACAAAATGAAAAATGTAACATTCCATTATCCTATAATTAAGGTTAAAACCCTAGGATACTATATATGAGAGTTTATTGAGAATTTAGAAATGCATTTCATGCTTAATATGACATACATATATACGTGAATAATGTTGATGCTTATTAAAATAATTGTACATGCATTCATTGACATTTTTTGGGTATAAGTGATTTTAATGTGATTAAAGTGTGAATTATGGATTAATTGTCTTGAAAATTGAATTGGTGTGTACTATAATTAATTTCATATTTTTTGGAAATATTTTGTATATTTTAGAAATTTATCAAAAATTTGGGGTATTTTAGTCTAGGAAAAATATAGAAATAAAAGACAAATGGACTAATGAATATGTGACAATTGGATAAATTACTATGTGACAAGTGAGCAATAGCTAAGTGACATTTGGTAGCTTCACACGGTGGTAAATGCAAGACATGCATTAGAGACATGAGGCAAAGCTAAGTTAAGCCACCTAAGTCATGTTTTTTATTAGGCAAGGAAGATCTTTGCAGCTCTTTTATGCTTCACCGAAATTCTCCATCACCTAAACCTCCCTTCTTACTTATCCATCACCGAATCCTAGCTTGTTCATATGTCTTTGGTGTTTGCTTAATACACCTTGCAAAGTCTTCAACTATTTGGAGTTTTCGATTATTGCTGAATCCCTGTGTTTTTCCATCCACCAAAATCTCTCATTTTCATTTCCCCCATTTTTTGAATTTTACTAAAGGGAGTGAAGATTAAGACAAGTAAGTTATTCTTTAAGTTTTATAGTAGTGTAAATAAAATTTTGATGAGATTTTCATGTTTGAAAATGGATGCATACGTGAATGGTGTAGCAAGATGAATGGATACATACGTGAGTGGTGTAAGAAGAAGCAATTTTTGGTATATAAGTAAAGTGATGAAGGAGATAAATCAGTAGAAAATGTGCAAAAAGTGTATAAAGGATTATGATAATTGAAGTTAAATGAAGATTAGTGAAATGCAGAAAATGTGATATGTACAAGTATGAATTAGGTTCTATTTTTATGTTGTGATTATGCATGAACTTGTGAATTGTGTATAGAGATTACTGGACTAAAAAATGAGGTATAACTGAATCATTGATGTGAAAGGATAGAGAAATGATAGAGAAGTAATAGAACTTTGGCAATGAATTGTGCTGGAGTATGTTATATGCAATGTTTTACTGAACTTATATCTGTATTTTTGCCATAACTTGATTGGTGAATATCCAAATTGGCTGAATTTTGATCTAGCATAAACTAGAGACATTTGGATACAATTTTCATGAAGGGATCGAATTGGAATCGAATTTTAATTTGATCCTTAAGAGTCTTGAAATTTGGCTTGAAGTTGAGAATTGTGTTCTGTCGAGGTATGAGAACAGCATGTGGTATTTTGATTATAACTTGCACGATACTGAACCAAAATGTATGCATTTGATGTCATTAGAAACTTACGACATAGAGGAACATTTGATTAGAAGAAAGTGTTGCCTCAAAACTTCTTTTTCTAGGTCAAAAATGGAAAGAAAGAAGGAAGAAAATACTTCATTAGAGGAGAAGCACGATCGTGACTTTTATTGAAAGTCATGAAAGCACGATTGTGACTTGTAAGGCTATATCAAAGGGTGTTTGTTTGGATGTTTTTCAACCTAATTCAAGTAAGGATGTTACCATATGAGGTATGTAGGATTAAATGAGAACTTAAATGATTGTAGTTGATATTGAATGAGGGGATTAAAGTGATTAAAGAGCATTAGAGATTAAAGAGTTTTTAGAAGGTGTTGTAATTGCTTATAAAGTGTATTAAGGAAATGTACATGAAAAGTTGTCAATGAACATGCATGATACATGATACATTCATGAATGTGCTTATGATTGACTATTTATCTGAATGTGTAAATTTTGTATATGATTGCATTTTATAGAAGAACACATTGATCAACCACTTCCAGACATTGCTGGTACTTCAAGGCAATAAGCTGAAAGGTGCAATAGTGAGTAACCTAAGATGGTCTTACCTTGATTGTTTGTTAAATTGTGTACTGAATTATTGTGATGAGTATTTATTGAATTCCAGACATTCAACATCCGAGGCATTTTGATGCATGAATAAGACATTATAAGTGCTACTTGAATGTGAATGTGGTTGAATAAATGATTCTCAAATATTATGTTGAATACTAGACTAAAAGTCTGACAACAAATGTGAATGAGAAAGAATGCAAATGTGATAAAATGAATATGCTTGGTTCATTTCATTATATGAATATATGAAATTTAAAGGCAGTTTTGACTGGAGTCGTAAGTGAAAAAGAGCTTAAATTTCAAACATCTGTGGTAAGAGCTTATGGCTCAATGTGTATAAAGAGCCCTGTATCCCCAACGGATAAGGGAAAGTATGATAGAGCCCTGTATCCACAACGAGTATGGGACAATAAAAACGGCACTCGATCACAACAACGTAATTAAATGAAATTGAACCTTGTATGCATTGCATATGTATATATGACATGAATAAATTGAATGATTGTAATGTTTTAAGGACTTTAATTCTATGATATGTCTGATTGATTATTGATGATTTTTATCTCCATAATTGTAATGGAATGATGAATTTTATGGATTCTGAAATGTGCTATATGTAAACAAAGAGTTTCTTGATATTACGTGATGAATATTGAGATGATGTGAATTATGTAATGACATAAATTGTGTGTTGCATGACAAGAGTGAACCATCGAGGATGATTACGCAACTGAGTTCGCAAAACTCAACCAAATTTGTCAGCACCCTGAAATTTTTTCCATTAACTTAAGCATAATAGCTTATGGAATAAATGCATGAGAGGAAATTGAGGATATTTTCAGTATATAGCTTAAGTACCAAGGGTAAAGCGGACTTTTGGGAAAGACATGGTGGACTTGTCTTCTTGGCAGAGTAGTAGCGTGAATGGAAGTAAAAAAAAACAGAAGAAGAGAGGCATCAGATGAGAGTGGAAAGAAGAGAGTTGTGAGCTAAGTTTCCATTTTTGTAAGGCTTAAAGAGAGAATCCGAGTGCATTCAAGAGGGGAAAAAGAAAGAAGGAGGAAGGAGCTTTCTTTGGAGTTAAGAATCTTATTGCTTGGTGAAGATTTACAGTAAGTCATTTAATGAATGTGCCTTAAGGCTAGTCGAATCTGGATATTTTGGTTAAATAGGAGTTGTGTTTCTTTTATGAAGGAAATCAAGGAGAGGTTCAAGAGAGGTAAGGAAATGAAGAGGAAAGGCATCCATAAGTCGGATACAGAATCAAGCAAGAATCTTAAGGCAGGTTACAGTTTTATAATGAAGCAATAAGCTAAAAAAATGTTTGTTTTCAATTATTTTGATTTCTGCATAAATGTGCATTTGTTTGTTCTGTTTTGGTATGGCACAAAATGTCATAAATGTGTTGCATGTTGCATACAAATCTGTTTTCTGCAAAAAGTTGCATACTTTAAGAAACCAAGTTTCTAATCTGAAAAGAAAGTTTCTAAGAAGCTGCCATTTTGGGCAGTAATGTTTTTAAAATCATGAAAATTTTGTGTTATGTGAGATTGTGGTGGTCCCCTAAGTTATGAAAGTTCACTTGTCTAAAGGCTTCTCCCGGCTGCTCGCTAGTGGCATGGAGCTCTTTCAAGGACTCCCATAAGTTCACGGCTACATAAGACTATAAAATGGAGTTGTGCTAGTACGTTCTGTTCACGGCTACACAGGACCCTTAAGGGAAATGTGTAGTACGTTTTGTTTTGGATCCACCTAAGCCATTCTGATGTGCTTAAGTACTCATGAATTATCTGACATGATGAATGCATGCATGATTTGAAACTAAGTATGTTTTAACTGTGAAAAAGGTTTTCTGCTTGTTCTAAG
>JANZXR010074985.1:0-11354 GCA_027575705.1 Erythroxylum echinodendron | reverse complement strand
CTTCTTTTTCACTCCAATCACCTTTTTGGTCTTCCACTTCTTAAGACAACATTTTCCTCTTCCCTTTTTACCCTTAAAGAATGCTAAAGTCCACTTTATCCTTCCTTATAAACTTAGTTCTTTTAACCTTAAGTCATCTTCCAAAAATATCCTTATGCTTCTTACAACATCAACACTTTAATTCCATCAATCCATAAATTAAATCCTTCTAACTTGATATAATAGTTATTTCCAAATAAAAAGATTTATCTAACAATACTACAAAATTGAATTCGAATCATGATTACTAAAATAAGAAAAATTTCGGGGCCCAACAGTTCCACTGCATGGAATTCCAAATACCATAATTAGTGATAGAGATGTCAAAATTTTGAGTTCTTTTTGGAAAGTGTTATGGGCAAAGTTAGGAACTAAATTGTTTTACTCGACTACTTGTCATTCACAAATTGATGAAAAAACTGAGATTGTCATTTTTACTCTTGGTACTTTGTTGCGTGCTGTGATTAGTAAAAATTTGCGCACTTGGGAAGAATGCATGCCCCTTGTTGAATTTGCGTACAATAGAAATGTTCATTCTTGTACAGGTTTTTCGCCATTTGAAACTGTGTATGGTTTTAATCCACTAATTGTTATGGATTTACCTCCTTTTCCTGTTAGTGAATTATCTAATGCAGATGGTGAAAAGAAAGTAGACTTGGTAAGGAAGATCCATGAACAGACCCGTCGGCACATTGAGAAAAAGAATAAGCGATAAGCATCTAGTGCCAATAAGGGAAGAAAGTTTTTTCATTTGAAGCTAGAGATTGGGTGTGGGTGCATATGCCCAAGGAAAGATTTCTTGATAAACGAAAGACAAAGCTACATCCAAGAGGCGATGGTCCATTTCAAGTTCTCGAAAAGATAAATGACAATGCCTACAAATTGGATCTACCAGGTGAGCATGGTGGCATTAGTGCTTCATTTAATGTTTCTGATTTATCTCCTTTTTCCATTGCAGATTCGAGGATGAATCTTTTTCAAGAAGGGAAGGATGATGTGAGCTCAAGAGAGAGTTGAAAGACAAGTCAACTTTTGGATGGCTTGTTGACCATGCCGAAAGGACCAATTACTCATGCTAATGCTAAGAGGCTTAGAGAAGCTTTTAGTGGGCTTATAAGTACATTGGTTGATGAAGAATAAGCCTTTGGAGATCAAGTTACAATTAATAACATCATGGCAATAATGCTATTCACGTGTTCTGACTTAGGACGAAATTCTGACATTCATTCAAGCCGAACCAGCCCAACTTACCAACATACAAGTTGTAGATATTTGTCTTATCTTTCCAATGATATAAGATTTGCCTTAATCAAAGGTTCGTAGCCCACAATATGCTCAATTTACTAAAGGATGTTCTTCCAAAGAATTGTTACGACTTCCTAATGGACTTTTCAATTTTTCTAGTTAGGCTTTTCATTTTTTAGGCCCAATTTTTCAGACTTAAAAAGGTGGTTTTCTGCACTTCCTATTCAGATTAGATTGAGAATAATTTTAGGTCAGTTTGTAAGGGATTCAATCCTTAAATTCTCTACAAACCTATTTTACGAACTTATTAAGTGATTAGTCGGAATTGTTTGTGGCGTTCTTTTGATATCTTTGTGCGTTTTGGTTTCTGATTGCATTGTTAATCTTAGGTCAAGGCGTCAAAGGATCTTCCGACAACTTTGATTTTATGGGTTGGGGTTTTGATCTGATCAATCAAGGGGTCTCTAATTGATTCGATTCTAGGGGTTTCGGGTCACCATCTATTGTCAGCTATAATAAGAATATATAAAGAATGTTGAATTTCGTAATGCCAAATATTTCAGTTATGATATAATGAAAAAAGTTTCCTTCTCCATCAATATTTTTTTCCTTATGGGAAACTTTGGACTTATTAGATAGCATTTATAGCTTCAAAGTCATACTAATCGCAAATAGCTTGAGGATGAGTTACTTGTAAAAAAATTAATCTAGGATATATCCCCGAAAAGTCTGTATAACAAGTATTAGTATATTGTAAAGAGTATAAATCTCACATTATCTCAAACTATACTTGAATAGTAGGGTGACTTTTAGATAGGCTTTCAGTCATGATACTTTTTTATATCTGAGCTTTACGTGTAGTATCAAATTGTAAGGAAATAACATCAAGAGTAACAACCTTTGGCTGAATCGTTGATGTATAGGAGAAGATCCAGTAGATTCAGAATCTTTAGCTATCTTGATTTTGTTGAGCAACTTATATAAATTTTTGGTCAGAATAATTGTAGTGGTTTATCTTTGGTTGCCATATATGGCAAAAAGAGAAAAGTAATTAAACTAATTCCTTAGATATTGAGGGAAAATTTGCTTTATCTTTGCTTGCCATACATGGAAAAAAGAGAAAAGTAATTCAACTACTTCCTTAGATATTGACGGGAAATTTGTAATATCTAATAGATCTTTAATATGTGCTTGACAAGCATTGATATCTTTAGACATTTGGTCTAATAAATCAAATATCTCTTCTTTGGAGCTGGCAATCTTTGCTTAAAAAACCTGCAATGATATTATTGTTAGAATTGATAATTTCAATATCAAAAGCATATTCTGCTAATAAAGTTTTCCATTTTATATATCTTTTACGTTAGTATTATCAGTTCGTAATAAAAATCTTTTTGGTAATAGGAAATAATAAAATTTTGACAACTTTTTACTATAGCTAGTAATTCTTTTCATTTATACGATATTATTGTTGAGTAGTAGTCAATGTCCTTGAGGTATACCTACAGAGGGATTCGCACTTTAATATTAGCATCATCATAATCTTTTTTTTTAATACTCCACTCCATACATGGTCAGAAGCATTAGTTTCAAGAATTAAGTCATCATTATCCAAAGGTAGAGAAAGTTTTGGTAAAGTAGTACACAAAATTTTAATTTTCTTTACTTGTTCAAACAGATAAGGTGAAAATTCAAATCTTTATTTTTTAAAAGTAGTTGAAAAGGTTTCCTTATTTCAACTAAGTTTTGAATAAAAGAGAAAGCATAATTTAATACACCTAAAAAACTTTAAACTTGTTTTTATCTTGTAACTTATCAGGGAATTGTGAAAGTTTTTCAAGAATATAGGGTTGAAGTTTAGCTCCTTTACCATCTATTTCCATTCTAAGAAATTCTATTTCGATTTGACATATCTTATCCTTTTTCTCAAAAAGTGCCAGACCATGTTGTTCACATAAATATGCAAATGTATAGAAATCTATAATATGCTGACAAACATTATTGCTAGCTATTAAAATATCATCTACATAACATTGTATGAAATTATGATATTTGAAGATATTATCCATTTTTCTTTTAAATATTTGTGTAAAACCCCGAGCCTTTCTTTTAATTGCATATAAATTTGATTTTTAGTGAATAGTATTTTTGAATGAATTGTAAATCTGGGTGAATAGTGATGTTTAGGGGACTTAATCCTGAAATATTGAAAAATATCCAAAATAAGTTTTAGAGTTTAATGATACTAAAATGAATTGAAAATAAGTTTGATTGGATGAAATTCGGGATTTCCAAAAGTTTAGGACTAAAATAACCTTTTTGGAAATAATGGGTATTAATGCTTTTAAACACATTCAAAAAGTTTTAAAGCACCCAAAGTGTTGACCCTAATTAGAGTATTTCATGGTCAATTTGATAATAAAATAGTTATGGAATATTTTCGGAATTTAATTTGGATAGTTGGTGAATTAAATTCGTTAAAGGTCAATTTGATCTTTTTGTGTACAATAGTGTGAGTGGATTAGTGAGCACACCTAATGACCAATTAAATGCTTTCTTAAGAGTTAAGCATCATTAATTAAATGGATGATGAGTCATTAGAGACATATAATAGGAAAGTGACATGTGCAAAGCATTAAAGAGTATAAAAAGCAAGACTTAAGATAAATTATTTCATTTTTTGGAGAGTAGCCCTGAGATAACCATGAGACCAAAAACACAAAAGAAGAAAAGAAGAACCACCAAGGTGACCAAGCTTGAGAGGAAGATGAGTGCAACCATTTTTCATAGGTTTTAAGTTGGATTTAAAGAGATCTTAACCAGACCTAAGTGTTCACCAATTACCGAAAAGATTTAAGGGGAAAGTGGTAAGTTTTGCTAGCTTAATTTTTTAGATTTGTGTGGTTTTTAGGGGTATCAATGGTGGGTTTTGAGTTACGATGGAGTAGAGGGTTGAAATTAAGAAAGTAAACCAAGAAATCAAGCTTCAAAGAATTGGTAAGGTTAGGGTTTTATGATTAGGTTTTTTTAGTGTGATATGATCCAAAATACTTTTTTTATGTTTTATGATGTTCATAGCATGGTTTTGATGCTAATGAAGTAAAGAAATGAAAATGAAATTGATTGATGGCTTAGATGATGAAGTTGGAAAAGTTTAATGTAAAATTTGTTAAGTTTAGCCTTAAGGGCTTTTTTGATATAAAAGTAGGGTTTTGATGTAATGACCATGTGAATGTGATTATGATTCTCATTAAGTGTATCTCTGATATTGGAATTATTAATGAAGTGTTATGCTATTATTTGTCAAAATTTGTATATTAAGTGTATATAGAAAGTGATGAAGTTGAAATGGTTTATGATGTGTTTGGATGATGCTTAGCATGGATTTTCGGTGGATTGTGTTAAAAAATTGGAAAAAAAGAAATGATGATAAAATTATTTGTGGTGAGGACACTTTGGCCTTAAAAGGAAATGTAGTTATTGGTGTGAGTTGTTCAAGTTTGATTATGGTTATGGTGAATTAATTGGGTGACATAGTGTTTTGAAGAAATTGATAAGTTAGAATGGGTAAAAGATGGTATTTAAGTAATTTTCGAAGCTAGAGCTTGAAACAGAGAACAATAGGCTAGCTTATGGAAGTAAACAAAAATATAATTAGTGTACGTGTTACACGATTAAATACTAATCTCGAACTCTGTTAAACTAAATTTTTAGTTTTAATGCCTTATTTCTAAATTTGGAAATAAATGCCTAAGCAAATTGCGGTTTGTGTAGGTAAAGGAGAGACACAGAACACATGAGTGTGCTTGGAAATAAATTTGAAAAACTATGAGCGTATTTTAATTGTTTTATATGAATAGGTTCTTTGCAAAATAATTGATGACAAGTGATTTTAAATTAATGGTTATTTATTTTATGTGAACGATACATTACAAGCTAATATTGCTAGTATATACATTACAAGTTAATATTGCTAGTATAAGTTTATGTTTTAGCAATATATGAATTAAAGTTTGAAAGTTGAATCTCATACGATTTGAAGTTACAATAAAGTTATTTTATTGGATAATAAAAAGGAAAGATTATTTTTTTTAACCTATAGTACACCATTAAGTTTTATACATGTTAATATACTGATATTTAGTGGTTAACCTAGTGTTTGTTTCTAGATGATATCATGTATAAAAGCTTAGAATTATGTTATTATGAGTGTTTGTTTATATTATAAGTGTTTGTGTAGTTTTGAGCATAATTTGGATCTTAATTTTATGTAGCAAAAGGTGTGTAATGTGTGTTTGAGTGTATGGAAACAGAAAAGAGAAGAAAAGGGAAGAATTAGAAGTATAGAAGCATGTCACGATCATTACTTGCTTATCAGGATTGTGACAGCAAAGCGCAGACAACAATTCCAATGAATTTCAGCTTGTCCAACACATGACTCTTTTTTGTAATTTTAACATTTTGAAGCTATTTTTGGAACCAAATTAAGTGGGTAAACCCTAGAAAGAACCTTAGAATCCTTAAGAACTATTTAAGAACATAAAACAATAAAAAAAGAGTAACTACAATCTTACCAAATTGAGATTAATCCAAGGGAGATCAAGAGTAGAATCAATTGTCCAACATTTAACAGATTTGCAATCTTTCCTTTGTTTATTTAAACTTTATGTGTAAACTTAATAGTAAGATGTTATACATGTTGATGATGTTTTAATTTCATATTACGATTTGTTCTTGGCTCACTTTATGACTTTATCATTTTTTATTTCAATGAAATGTTTTGGGTGTTATGATATTTGTGTTTGCCTATACTTAAACAATAAATCGAGAGAATGATTTGATAGTAATCTGATTAGGTTAGGTAATGAGAGTTAAAAACCTAATAAGTCACATAAATATCAAATCAATAATCATAAGAAGAGCGATCTTGTGTGAGAACCTGATTATTTGATAGATTGCTTAAGAACTAGTTGAAAATGTTAGGCTATTTTTGTTAATCGAGAGATAGCAAATTCATGTGTGGTGACTAATGATTCATAATCATTAGGATAACATAACCTAAGTTAAATGACGTATCATATGTGGTTATTGCCTTGATTAATTAGTTTTCCTAATTAGTAATGCTAATGTCTAATTGAATCTAGAGATCGTATCTTAGGTTATTTGGTGCTTAGGTTTAATTAACAATTGTATCTTAATTAAACACTACCTAAGGGAAAACTCGGGTTAATTATTAACTCACAATTGATAATTGCTATGAGAGCTTTGAGAATGACAAATCATTGAAATATGTTTAATTCTGGTGTAGGTTAAGATTGAACTAAAAAATTGTGTCCTTATCGAATTTCCCATTTTTATCATTTTTGCATATTTTCTTTAAATTGCTTTTTTTTAGTTAGTTTAGCTTCATTTTATTTTCTTATTTCTAAAACAAAAACCCCCTAAAACCTAAACAACTATTATTTTCATTTCAATAATTTTAGACACATTTCCTATGGGATTGACCTAGACTCACCATTACTACAGTAGTAGGTCTAGTTTATTTTGATTAGCATTATGATCTGTTGGAAATTTTGACGCCATTACCAGGTGTGCGATGTTTTAGTTTTTTTATTTTAATCAGTGTTTCGTATATATTTGTTTGTAATTTGTTTCTTTTCAGTTATTTCGTGATCCATTCATTGTTTTATTTCATTTTTGTGATTTAAAAAACAAATCATGGACGGAAGTAATTTTTTCTTTAACTCTTACTCTCAATCCTATAACTAAGGTTGAAATAATCATCCTAACTTTAATTATGGATGGGATAATCAACAAAGTTACTTCTATGATAGTTTACAGGACGCACAACAATTCTCTTACAGTCCAGAAGTTTCTTATCATGATTTAGGTACATCTCGGGAGTACTATACCAGGACCTGTAATGCTAACAATCTTCAATTTCAATAGGGTATGCATCAGCTTCAAGAGAGTAGAAAGTAGATCCAACAGGATATCCAACAATTCCAGCAGGATGAAAGGCAATTTTGGTTTAGTTTCCAAAATTAGGAGAGCCAACAAAACTCAGGTACATCCTTTGAAGAATTAGTTGATAATGTCAATGCTAACACTTTGCAATTTCAACAGGATGTGAAATGATTCTAGTAAGATGCATTGCCTCGATGGGGAGATATTAACCATCTAGAACACAAAGCAAAGAGGAGCAACCATATCAATCTGAGGTGTATCCAATGGACATTTGTGCGGAAACTTGACAAAGTGATGAGGAGCTTGAGAATTTTGAGAGCAATACTCAAGGATTTGCTTGTGTGGAAGAAGTTGAGGAGGAGCTCGATGCAAAAAAAGCTATATCTTTTAGCTCGAAGGTAAATACTGAGTTCCATTTTGTTGTAGAGAATGACTCTTTACTTTTTACCTAGTAGGTTAGAGGAATTAAACGAGGAAGAAAAATGTTAAGATACATTCGAGATCTTTCCAGAGTGCATGGACTCAGTTGAGATTAAGAGTCTGAGTAAAGGGAAGACACTAGAGGTGAATGATTATCAACGAAGGCCTTATTTGGAGGAACCTCACATGGAGGAACTACATGTGCCACTAAAAGATCATAATTTTTTCACGTGAGGAGAAAAAAAAGAGTCGAGCTAGCGACACTAAAAAAGATGTTTCTTGGGAGGCAACCTAAGGGAAGTAATTTCTTTTCCTTTACTTTTTCACATTAGTTTTTATATGCATGTGTGTTTTTGAATTTGTTTGTTTTTACTTGTTTTAGGTTTTCAATCAAAATGAGAGAAAGAATAAAACAACAAAACAAATTCTCATTTTTCTGTTGCTTCTAAGATTATAAAGTCATGATTTGAGAGTGAATTGACTAGAGAACTTGATAACAATTTTAGCATGTACTGGTGCTCTTGTGATTGGTCGATGTGCATTATTTTTAGAAGAGTAGTGACTAGTGCTAGATAAAGCTAGTAAGATTTTAAGCCTTATTGGATTGACGCATTCATATTAGTCTCATTGTCTTTTGCTAATGTGTGACCCTTATGATATGTACATCCTAATTTTGCCTTAAATTTCTATCCAAGACCACAATTTTATTATATGCACTAACATGGATATGATTAGACATTCTTTGCTTTTCCGAACTACATTAGTCAAATAGTTACCCATTATATGATTTTCCTTTTCTGAACTATATTAGCCAACTAGCTACCCATTATATGATTTTCTTTTTTGATAAGCCCTCTTAAGCTTTATTTGCCTTTTCATTGTGTATTAGCCACATTACATGCTTTATCCTAACCAAATGTCCTTCCTAAGCCTTGAAGCTAGTGGAACATTTATTGATTTTTGAGTTTGTAGATGTACAAAATTCTAAATGTGGGGGTATGCATATGTGTGGGTGGTTATAATATTAGGATTTTATTTTACGTCTTATCATTGAAATTCCCATGCTGATGTAGTTTATTTTAATTTTTATAAATGAAAAGAAAAGAAAGGAGAAGAAAGAAATAAAAGAGAACAACAAAAGAAAACAAAAAAGAAAGAAAAAGAAAAAATGTTTAAATAAATGTATCAAGAAGGAAGTGCATGCGTGGTTTGCAAGGTTATTCATACTTAATGAGTTCTACTAAAGTTGTATTGATTGAGTTATTTGAGTATGTTAAATATAAGGTAGATGTTAGCTTGGAAGGGTCACTCTTTGTGATTTCAATGTATTATCATCAATTGTATGAGTGATCCCTTTATATTGGTATATACTTCATATGGTTTTTGTATGAGAGCTAGAGTTTGAGCTGTAAAACTTGTTTTTGCATTCATCATAGTTGATGTACACAATTGTGATTGAATGTTGGTTTTTACGCTTGATAGTATATTGAGTGTTACTTTTGTTTCGCTAGCTTTAGTGGCTTTCATGTTACTTGACCCAAATACATCTCAAATTAAACTTTTTCCCACATTACAACCCTAAAAGGTCCTTTGTCCATGAATTTGCATGTGACCTTTAATGCTGGAGAGCCGAAATGATATGCAAAGCTGTGGATTGTCATGATTATGAATGGTGTTGAGCATACCCGTGGATATATTTTATTTAAACGCATTTTTTGAGTCTACCATTAGATTGCTCAGTTTTTAAAGGTATTGAATGTTGATTAATCATGAGCAAAAGTTTGGAATATTAAGTTCTTGCTATAAGTTTTGGAAGTCATTCATCTTTGTTTATGATTATATATTCTTGGAACTTATGGGAAATGAGTTAATGTTTTTAGGTATATGGGCTTAATTTTGATATTTTGCCTAAGGACAACTAAAAGATAAGTGTGGGGGAAATTGGTATGTGCTTAATTGGTTTTTTAATTAGTTCATAACACTTAGTGAGTAATGACATGAAATTGTTTAAGATACTCACTTCGAGTTATATGTGATTTTAGGCACAATTTAGAAGCAAAGAAGTTAAAGTGGGTCAAAAGCACGATATTTGGGCCATTCTCTAAAGATTAGTTTTAAAGCAAGAAGAAGAAAATTAAAAGAAAAAAGAAGGCAAAGAAAATAGAAACACAAATAAATCAAAGTTGCTCACAGCTATTGTGTATGGACTATGCAAGGTGTACGTGGATTTAATATTTTTCATGGCCATACACATCATTTATTTAATTAATGAAGCCAACGATGATGGACAGTAGCCTATGCAATATGTTTTATGGGAATTAAATGAAGTCTAGGTAGTTAGGAGAAGAAGCACACCAAAACGACAATCTAAGAGGCAGCTGGGAGAGAAGCAATATGGAAGCAGTTCATGAAGAAAAAGACGCACCAGCAGCTGGAAAAAATGGATTAAAACATAGATTTGTCATTCTCAAACATCTCATAGCAACTATTAATCATGGGTTAATAATTAACCTAAAATTTCCCTTAGGTAGTGTTTAATCAAGATACGGTCGTCAAATAAACCTAACCACCAAATAACCTAAAATATGATCTCTGTATTCAATTAGGTAGTACCATTATGAATTAGAAAAACTGATTAATCAAGGCAACAACCACATACGATGCATCATTTAACCTCGGTTATGTTATCCTTAATGATTTTAAATCATTAGTTGTTACACATGAATTTCAAATATAACAATTACGGATTATATCAAAATTATAGCAATGAGCTGTAAATAAACGATCCAATGAATGCATTAAAATCATATTTTCATAATACCTAATGGGTTCATACACAATTAATCGAACGATCACGAGATTATGATTATCTACACGTAAAACCCAAATTAATTAATATAGGATAACACAATCAGTTTCTAAAGAGAGAAAGAAATAGCGAAAATAGTGAAATACACTTAACCCGGGTCGTTGGTATCGATGTCATCTTCGAACTTTAGACGTCTAGCCTACCATGGGTCTCTCCCAGTTGAGAGCTTTACCCCTAATCTTTATTAAAATTAAAAGCTACCAAAAATAATTGCTTCACCCTTAAGAAATTGTCCTAGTCGAAGATTCCCCTCACTCTCACTCATGCCTCCACCTTTCTGTCTTATTTTTATTAAAACCTATGCTCTCCCTCATGCTACTATTTTGATCTTTATTTAAAACAAACGCATCTATTGAACATCTGCATTTATGTGCAATGTCTGCGTGAAATGTAAATATTTGCATTTTAATCTATTTTTGCAGCTGCTGGTGCTTCATTTTCATCATAAACTGCTGCTGTATTGGTTGTCTTCTAGCTGCCTCTTAGATTTTCTGTAACACCCTACTCCCGCTGGACCCGAACCCGATATCGATAGTGATATCCGAATCCGTGCCCCGCGAGTGTAGCGTGTCACATCACTTAACACTTAAAAGTCGGAATGTGTATATATATATATATTTTTTGAAACCACAAACATAAAGAACAGAAAGTTAATAACTAAACATTCACTTTATTTTATCATCATTTGATACAAACACAATAAATTCAACAATAACTTTTATTAGCCACTTGGGCCCATCTACAAAACACAATTATTTCTGTTTTCTCAAAATTATTACAAATCACTTACAAATAATACAACATTTTTGCACAA
>JANZXR010074974.1:0-11355 GCA_027575705.1 Erythroxylum echinodendron | reverse complement strand
GGAGGGGCTAATTTTAGCCAAATTTCAAGACACGTTCACTTATTCTTATGGGCTTAATTTAATACATTGGGCTTATTCTTTATCCTTTATTTATTAGGGCTAAAAGACTTGTTACGGACTAGGTATTCATTTGTAAGCTTGCCTTAGTTTATTTTATGCCTCTATTAGGCCCATTCCCCTAGGTTTATTTAAGTTATTTTGGTCGTATTTAAGTTAGTTTAGCCCAATCCCAAGTGGATTAGGATTAGATTGCGTTATTAGGCTATAACTTCTAAACTAGTTAGGATTAGGCTTATTTTTAGCATTAAATGGGTTTGTAACATATTCCTTTTAGGGTTAGGACGTGAGCAAGGGTATAATACCTTATTTTATTCTTGTAAACTTCAGATTAGTTGATTAATAAAATTAAGAGATACTCTCTTCAAGAAAGACGTGTTCTTCTTGTTCTTACTTCAAGGATTGCATCATTTATCAAGGTAATCGCTTGGGCGTGTTCAATCAATTTTGTATAATTGGGGTTTAAACTAGTATATTCTTATAATAGCAAGATTGGGTGATTTAATAGAATTAGGGGGTTTTAAGAACCTTGTTTTCTTGAGATTTCCATATCACGCTTCTTTATTATGGACTTTATTTCTTCATATGTCTCAACAGGCCTTTCATTAACTCTTCTTCTACTCAATAGCAACTAATCCCACCAAATAGCAGCATAGTGTGAGAATTCAACTGCCACCAACTTCACCTTTTTCCCTTCTAGGTTGTTGTGGCAGGCAAATATCGTCTCAACTTTCCTTTCCCACTCAAGGTAGGCATCTGCATCATTTTTCCCTTGAAAAGGAGGTATCTTCATCTTGATTATACCAATATTCTTGCCACTCTTTCTACTTCTTCTTCCCTTCCTCTTTCATTTCTTGCTATATTACCACCTCTAAATTTGCCCCTACCTTATCGTCCACCTCTTCCTTGATTTCTACTCCTACGCCACTCCTCCTCACCATCCTCATCAAAATCATCATACTCTGCATAATTGTATGTGTTTCGGATCAGAGTAGTAGCATCTCTTCTATTTTTCGAATCTCCTCTACCAGAAGATTGTGATTCCTCCTTCAATCTCTCAAACCTTTCTTCCATATCATCAAACTGTTAAGCCTCTCAAATTGACGATACATGGCTTGCAAAGTAAAGTTCTGATTTGTTGGGTTCCCTTGATCTTTCTTCATTGCACTATTATCACTTTCATTAGACATGATAAAAACCTGCAAGAAAATGTTAGAAAGCACCTCACTAGCACTCCCTCACATGTTTCTCTCTAGAACAAAATTTTTACCACTTGTGTTTCACACAAAATATTGGCTTTTCACTAGATAGGCTTGCACTCTCTTGCCTTTTACCTCTCAAGTGATGCCTTGAAGGTTACTCATTAGAAACCAATTCAAGAAATAACAAGCAAATAGCAAACAAGACAAATTAATTAGAAAAGAACAAGATAAATCCTAACAAGAAACAAAATGAACAAAAACTAGAAGCAAATATAATAAACGGACAGTAACAAATTTTCTATGCAAATACATGGATGAAGAATGTGTATGCAATGATTCTTATAAGTAATTGACCAATATGAATGCGAAATTGTCCAATTCAATGTGTTAGAGGCAAAGATAGGCACAAACAAGAAATTAAATAAAGAAACAAAGAAAGACACACTAATGATAACTAAACTCACCAAAAACTCGAATCTTAGAGGAATAAGTTCAAATCTTCCCAAAATTGAAAGATAGGTAATCCAATGTGTTTTAATGATTCTTGCACACAAATTAGGCTAATTTGAGTTTACAACCTGAATCTATGCAAAAGAATTGATTGTCCAATTCTGGATTGACAAGAATTGCATACATGATTCAAAGAAAACTATCTTGATCAATCTGAAAATTTCTCTCTTTTTTGTTTTTTTCACGATTTCTTTCTTTTTTATTCCTTTTTCTTTCTTTTTTCTTTTTTTCAATTTTTAATCCTTTTTCTTTCTTTTTTTCTCTTTTTTCACCTTTTTCTTTTCCAATTTTTTATTTAATTCTGAAGATCAAGAAAACAAAGATTCACTATAAGAAAACAAGAACAAGAATTCAAAAAGACACAAAAGAACTTGAAAGATCAGATTTGTCACAACAAAAAAAGAAACGAAAATTTCCAAAAAAAAACTAACAAGAAAATATAAAAGATACGTATGAGTTCAATAGAATTAAGCCAAAGCTCTAATACTAAGATAATACGAAAATCCCAAGGAATTTGAGTTCTTGAAACCCCCTAATTGTATTGGTTCATTACCCCAACTTTCTATCCCAAGAACACGCTATATCAAACCCCAATTTTATGAATTGAGACCCAATCCCAAAGAAATCAGAAACTAATTCACGTTGCAAGTACTTACTTGTTATTGCAAATCAATTTTTTGAAGTAACCAAGAAGACAATCACACCTCTCTTAAAGAAATCCAAATTCTGGAAATTCTATTAATCAAAGATGTAAAAAGTGGTCTTACATCCCTCAACTTATTTTATTTATATTGTAGAAAATAAGATGATCTAAACTTCTAAAGCCAAACAATGGGCTTAATACAATCAGCCCATAAAACAAGTTCAAAACTTAAACTAAATAAAAGCAAACAATGGCCTTAATACAATCAACCCATAAAACAAGTTCAAAACTTAAACTAAATAAAAGCAATGAAATTACAAGCCCAAATGATACAATCAACCCTTTATAAGAGATAGCTTGTCTTCAAAATTTGGCTAAGTCTCTTCACACCTCCCTTAACAAAATTATAAGCTTTGTCATGCCTTGGTGTTCCTCCATGGATGTCGTGGCCTCATCATGAATTTGAGATGTGATTAATCCATGAACAAATCCTTGCATAGCTTGCTTTAGCTTTGAAGCTTGTTGTCTTGTAATTGGTCCAATAGACATAAAAAGCTTGTCTTGTTGAGTAGTGATGTGAAGTTGAATCTCCTTGCCATCCTTTCCAAGGCTGGTTGTATCAGGCTTGGAAGAGGGAGATCCAATCTTGATCCATTGTATGAAGGTTGTGGAAGACTAAACCAGCCTTGAAGGTTACATGTTTGGGCTATGCATTCTTGGACAGATTCTTGAAGATTACATGTTTAGGCCATGAATCATGTTCAAGACTTAAGTATTGGTTTATTTGCTTATATTTTTTAGTGTGGCCGAAATTCTATGTTAGAGAGGCATTGGTTGTGTTTAAATCTAATTAGATGTCTTTAGATCAGATTTGGAACAGATTTGATTAGTTAGAGTTTGAATTATAATTAAGTCTTACAATCCTATTCCAAGTGGGATTGGCATGACTTCTACTTTTTCTACAACTAGGATTAGTTTCTTAAATTCAGATTAGGTTTATCTTGTCTTAGAATCCTACATGTACTAGGATTGTTGTGACACATATCATATTTGTTATGACCTTGTTTCTTAGAGTTCTATTAGAATTAGTATTTATAGGGTCTTGGACGTTCATTATGGAGGAAAGAATTCAGATTATTCAATTGGAAATTAGAGAGACTGTTTTCTCCTTGAGTTCTTGAAAGAACAAACCCATAACTTATCAAAGAAATCCTTTCTTTGTGGCGTTCACAACACTTCCATTATAACCTTCATTCAAGTTTCTGTATTCCTTGGGTTTAGACTTTAATATAATGTAAGTTTCTGATTTTGTTGTTTCTTGGGTGTAGGTTCAACCAAGGTTCTTGTCTTTTTAGACAAAAGGTCTAGATCCATCAAAATCAGATTTGTATTGAGGTTTCTTGGGATCATAAAATCATATTCTTTGGGTTTTTTAGGGTTCATCTCTATTAGGTTCACATCAGTAACATATCCTACAAATAATTATATATGGCTATATTGTAGATAAATATAACCTACACGGTGGTTATATTGTAAGAATGTAATATAATCCATATCAATGTATCTGTGTAAATTACACAGGTTACCACAATTCAATAGTATATGACGTATGTATATGTTGATATGGATTAAGCAATGTGTTAGGTACAAACATTATAACATTATTCTGTACCTAACACCCACTACTTGGATATAACATCCTAATTGTTCTATATCTACCAATAAGAGGAATACAATATATAAATTGTATTCAAATAGTACATCATAACGTACAATAGAGTATGTATCATACAATTGCTATATACATATGGTTGGCACTGTATGTAAACTATGATTTAAGATAGTACCAAATATAACATTGGTATTCCTGTTTACTAGTGTGTCTACCTGTTTGCAACCCATACCATCACACAATTACAATTACTTAAATCATAGGATCTATGTAGGTAACCATAAATGGTATACACTCTTTATGTAACAATTGAATTCTGTTATAACCTTACATTATGATATATCTTATGGTATGACATATCCAAAGGTGATATAGGTATATATGTATGATTTAAGATACAGTTAAAACTATGTGCATCATGTATTGAAGTACATCCATCATACATGTTTGCCATATGGATGCATAAAGTTATTACACATGGTTACATCTATGGTAGGTGTTATACATGGGTACTCCTATACCCATGTATTACATATACAATGATATGTTATGTAGATGGTAATTAGCGTATGTATAAGTTGGTACGGTCATTTGTATACTAGTGTGTATAGGGTCCCTATATGAATTTAGGCAGATATAGTATATGGTATCATTTAGGTATATGTACAAAAGTATAGTATATACAAGTTGTTATATACATGGTAGGCTAGTATGCACCATGTTATATTACCATACCATGTTAATATACATATCATAGGCTAGTACCGAGATGATAATATCATTGTAACATACTATATCTATGATCTATTGGGATAACGAGAAGGTATACCATATAAATGATATGGTACATAATATAGTGTTTGGTACCATTCCTAAATGGTTCACATTACAGTCTGGTTCCAATACCATAGGTGTATATTTACATTAAAATATATGCCCAAGTAACAGTATATGGTCCTATGTCACATCACATGGCCACATTAGTGCACTCCTTATATGTAACCTATATTGTATATACACATAATTAATGGTCATAATAGTATACATGTATTTTTACACAATGAGAGCACCATACCTGTCTTTGAGAAGGGTATGTATATGGTGATATGGTACATAATAAAGTGTTTGGTATATTTTTCATAGTATGGATGGCTTCTGTTACATACTACGTGGCCCAATAGTGGGCCTTACCTGATACCATAACATATTAGGTGGTACATAATAATATAGAGGTTACTCTGAGCCATGTTAGAACTTGGGTAGGTATGTTATAACCTCTGAGCCATGTCATTTCCTGATATCTATGTGATTAATAGAGGTTACTCTGATCCATGTTATAACTTGGGTAGGTATGTTATAAACTCTGAGCCATGTCATTTCCTGATATCTATGTGATTAATAGATATTGACACACCATATATATCTACATCACTCACATGTCACCTATGTAGTATACCCTAATTATATCATTTCAGTATACAAACTCCTATGGACTGAATGATATGATAATTGTACCTCTGAGCCATGTCATTTTAGTATACACACTCCAATAAAATAACCTTTATTATGTTATTAGAGTGCATATATCCATTGAAGTGATGCCAATGGATATATATCTGGATACCATATGGCCCAGAGTGGTTGCATCTTTGAGTAGCCACCTATACAATTGGACAAGGTCCTAGCATTAACATGACATATATTGGTATGTCATCAAAGGTAACCAAACATATTATACAGCCAGATCCCTGTGGCATATACCTACACACCTAATCCATACATATATATGATGGTTACATAATATCACATACTTCAGTATAACCATAATTGGTTGACTATAACCAATTATGTGGTATGCGTGGTACCCCAATAACATGTACATACATGTATATACTATCGATATATCATATATCTGGCTACCATATGGCCCATTATGTATCATCCAAAGTATATCTTTAGATCCCACTTTATTGATAGATTACTCCATGTGCATCAAATGTGTTGCTACATGGGTCATTTTCTACATTTAAATGCTCTACGATGTGTTGCTACTATAGGTACAACTTGCCTTGATATGAAACTTGGGCCATAGATGACTATATGAAGTATTATAGAGTACTTATCATGGGTCAAAGGCCATCAAATGTATATGCCCAAGTATAAGTGCAAGCACACCATATCATAGGTAACCTTACACTATGATATCTACATAGATGTTATATATCATTATTATGTATATGGCATATCTACATGGTATATCTCACATGGTGCATAGGGATGTACATGGTATATCTCACATGGTGCATAGGGATGTACTAACATATGGTATGTTACCCAGTCATATATGGTATATGTGGGTAACAATATATATCATACCAATTCATCTTATAATATGGTAGTAAACTATTGTATGTTACTAGTTTGTATCAACCTATAGCCTTACACACATATGATGAAGACAATATAGCCTTACTTTACAAAAAGTACATATGCATACTAGGAGATTATATACATGGTATCATTTATATTGTAATACATGCCATGGTATTACAATGGGTATTTTGATGTACTCATATGGATTAAGGCATGGAGGTAATTCAATATAAAGTGATACAAGATGTAATATAAAAACCCTATATACCAAACAATCTTGGTTATACAATAGTAACCTATATGGTAAACTAGTTTGTTTACTATCATACAATATCAACAAATTGTACCGTATTATGTTGTTGAAGTTGCTATATCCATTTGAGCAATGCCAATGGATATATATCTAGATACCATATACCCCATAGTGGTTGCATCTTTGAGTGGCCACCTGTACAATGTGGATAGGGTACTAGCATTAACATGACATATATTGGTATGTCATCAAAGGTAACCAAATAGATTATACAGCCAGATCCCTATAGCATATACCAGTATACATGTATACTGGTATACCATAGCTAGTATACCATTATGATAACACACTATATGACAAAGGATAGTAAATATTGTATGTTATATAATGGCTATGGTATACCAACCGTATGACTTGTATAAAACTAACATGGGGTTGATTAGTCATTGCCACGTACCAACTATATATGTCAAGGCACACTATGTATCCATCATGGTAATTAATGGGTGATGTGACAAGTGCTAACTAGCATACATTATGGCCATCATATGTGTTGTATAGGTAAGTGGACCTAATACAATGCCAACCATATTAACACCATAGGTGATACTAACTTATGTGTCTATTGGTATTAGGATGATGTACTAATACTGACATACCATACTACTGGTAACCATAATTAGCATACATAATACCATGTTACCTATTGACATACCACATCCACAAATGGACCTTATGATATATTAACGAGAAAACCTATGTCATGCACTCAGTCCATACTATGAGATTAGGTAAAGGATGTAATATGGCCATTACATCCTTTACCTGATCTAACCAGTAATTTATGCTATACTAACCTTTGGATTGGTATATGGTACAACTAAACATGGTGGATGGCATATCTACTATATATAGTTAATATTCCAGAATTAGATTTAAGTTGATATACCTGACTATGACCACTCATTACCATTACCATATAATATCACCACCATACCAGTACACTTGTAAATATATTATAGTAGGAATTGTACTCCACATTATGTACAATTCAATTATATGGTACATATCGTCAATGTTAATACCATTGGGTGTTGTACCCTAAAATGTCCTATGCCATATATACATAATCTTTGATGAGAACCAAGGTCCACATGTTCTTGATGGAAAGCTTGCTGCCCTGGATGGAGGATTTCGTGGAGATTCACGTGAGAAGCGTGCTGCCATAGGTGGAAAAGTTTCTGCCAATGATCCATTATATGTTCCTAGTGGTCCAATCACAAGATCAAGATCCAAGAAGATCAAGGAAGCCAAGCAAGGATTGGTGCACAAAACTTGGGCAGATTTGGACAATTGGACCGATCAAGTTAGGCTTCGAAGAGGGAGATCCAATCTTGATCCATTGTATCAAGGTTGTGGAAGACTAAACCAATCTTGAAGATTAAATGTTTGGGCTTTGCATTCTTGGACATATTCTTGAAGATTACATTGGGCCGTGAATCATGTCCAAGACTCAAGTATTGGTTTATTTGGTTATATTTTCTTAGTATGGCAAAATTCTATGCTAGGGAGGCCTTTGGTTGTCTTTAAATATGATTTGGGTTCTTTAGATTAGATTTAGATCAGATTTGATTAGTTAGAGTTTGATTTGTAATTAAGTCTTACAATCCTATCCCAAGTGGGATTGGCATGACTTAGACTTTTGCTACAAGTAGGATTAGTTTGTTAAAATTTAGATTAGGTTTATCTTGTCTTAGAATCCTACATGAACTAGGATTGGTGTGATAGATATCAGACTAGTAAGTTAGAGACTTGATCAAATCATATTTGTTATGACCTTATTTCTTAGAGTTCTATTATAATTAGTATTTAAAGGGTCTTAGACGTTTATTATGAGACAATTCAGATTATTCAATAGAAAAATTGAGAGAGAGTTTTCTCTTTGAGTTCTGGAAAGAACAAAACTGGAACTTATCAAAGAAATCCTTTCCTTGTGGCGTTCACAACACTTCCGTTATAACCTTTGTTCAAGTTTCTGTATTCCTTGGGTTTAGACTTTAATATAGTCTAAGTTTCGGGTTTCATTGTTTCTTAGGTATAGGTTCTTTATACCAAGGTTCTTGTCTTTTTAGACAAAGGGTCAAGGTCCATCAAAACTAGATTTGTGTTTAGGTTTCTTGGGATCATATAACTAGATTCTTGTGGGTTTTCTAGGGTTCACCTCTATTGGGTTCACATCAATGTTATTATACATAACAACTAAAATGTTATGGAAACTTTAGTGATAGTAAAATTACTCACACATAATTATCCGTTAAGTGAGATACCTGGCTAATATGTACACCATCCATGAGAGGACACACAAGCATCTGGGTAACATTGGTATCATCCACTATATCGTAATGGTGCTATCCATTATGATACAGGTAACATATGCTATTATATAATGGACGTGGTATTTTATATGATGGTGCACCACAAATATCATTATTTCATGCATTACAAGTATCATAATAATTGGGATAATACTAGTAATGGCCCATTTATACATAGTACTCTTGTGTATCTCATGAGTACTACTATTCTATATATTATGTGTGTTATGACCACTTCAGTGGCATGAGTAGGCCTGATCCATCACTAAAGACAAGACTGCTCAGTGAAATAAGGTCTATTTGTGATAACAATATAGTATATCAAACTACATGATGCCCATAATGTAAATGGCAATGCATATCACAATTTAGGTTGTATAATACCATCTACATACACATATGTATATGGTATTATAGGTTGCTATAATACCATATACATATTATGCTTCTATTGTATCCTATAACTTGTAAGTGATAACTTAGTTACCTAGGGTTTATATTATCGTAAAAATATAAACCCTAGGCAACTGAGTTAATGTAGTATAATGATAACTAATATTGGCTAAAACAAACATTGCACAAGAGAGATACTAATTATTAGTACTATAATTATGTATCATTATTATGAGCGACCAGGGTGTGGGGTTTTTGAATGATTACTACATGAAATCAGACAGGTACTAGCCATATAGATAGGTAACACCTTAAATGTGGTATATAGTTAACATTAGGACTAATAATGGATTACCTTACATATATGTCCATAAATTTGGCATGTAATTAACGTATATATGGTACAAATATGGCATATAATATATATAATTATAAATTAAGGCGAGTAATATTAATTTATAAGATTGAATAGGACATCCCATATATACTAGCATTATTCTTATTCATTCTAGTTTGGTAATAGGGGATGGCCATAAACCATTGTTACAATTAATTAGTACATAGATGGTAATGACATCACCAAAGGTATACTAAACATAGGTTATACCATGTGCATAATTTACATTAATGACCATATGCACCATCAGATGATGTGGTGTATATTATAGGGTGTAATTTGTGGACATACCATATGGTATATCCATCAAATAGTTATTATATGATCAATGTAAATTATGCACATGGTATAACTAATGAGGTACCACAGTTAGGATCACTTTGTAATTTATATTCACCATATACATAAATGACATCACCAAAGGTATACTAAGCATAGGTTATACCATGTGCATAAACAAACCACATATATCCATATGTCTGGAATGTTGGTATAAAAGTATATGGATATCATATGACTTGTTACCTTCATGTCAAACTGCAATAGATATACATTGTAATGTTGTTGGTACCACTATATATTGCATACCCACATGAAGGAGAATACTAGAATATAGTGTAACAGTCATAGTATAGTACTACACTATACTAATTATATAGTATAGTACTATTATACCAACTAGTATATGGACCATAATATCCAATTCTAATACATGTGGTCATAGGTACGCAAACATTATATACTATTTAAACCCATAGTGTGTCATTACCCCTATATTGTATACCCTATATGTTATGGTGTTATTGTACATGTATCACTAACCAAGCAAGGATGTTGGTAACTGGTTTGTAAAAACCTTACTCTTGGGTTACCTTATTCCTATGTATAGAATACTAGAAAATAGTATGACAGTCATAG
This sequence comes from Erythroxylum echinodendron, assembly GCA_027575705.1. Classification (NCBI taxonomy): domain Eukaryota; kingdom Viridiplantae; phylum Streptophyta; class Magnoliopsida; order Malpighiales; family Erythroxylaceae; genus Erythroxylum; species Erythroxylum echinodendron. Next base: position 562 of record JANZXR010074974.1, on the reverse strand, counting down.
TATAGTACTATCTTATACCAATTATATAGTATAGTACTATCATACTAACACCAATATGGACCATAATATCACAGTACCAATATATAGAATACTAGAATATAGTGTGACAGTCATAGTATAGTACTATACTATACCAATTATATAGTATAGTACTATCATACTAACACCAATATGGACCATAATATCCAATTCTAATACATGTGTTCAAATGTTGATACGGCAATAACCTAGAACTAAAGTCTAGATCACCTCCGTTTCAATGATTGTTCCCAATACCCAAATTCAATCAATCTAACAAGACTGAATCTAACAAGACCCTTCACCCCCAAAAAAAGCAAGGAATTGGTAATAAAGAGTACAAAGATTGCAAGAATTGAATTAACGCCACAAGTTGGAACTTACTTGATAAGTTGAATCAATCCTTAAGGTAAAACAAGCAAGAATCTGAATTTTCTCTTGAAGAAAACTTTCCAATGTTTATTCATGTCTAATCTGAAGTTCATGCATAAAGCAAGGGTTTAAATACCCTTATGCAATACAAACCCTAACAAAGATAACCTAA
>JANZXR010074963.1:0-11355 GCA_027575705.1 Erythroxylum echinodendron | reverse complement strand
ACGGTTCGAGGGATGCATCAAGATAAAGATCAAGCTTCAGAATAAGGTACGAATTAAATTTTGCTTTATTATGATTCGTGTTAATCATTTTATAGAATTAAATAGATCTTGGTTTTCGGTAAATCAAAAATCACGAAAACGTTTTATGATTATTCCGCTGCGGTTTGGATCAAATGCGGTCTCGGTTTCCCTACATTTATAACCTTCTTATAGCTCCCGACACCATCACTGTCACGAGGTCTACGGTGACATTGACAATGGGGATGGTGAAGGTGTAAGACATGTCGATGCCATGGTGAAGTAGGGAAGCAAGATTGGTGACGAATATGGTGAGGGTTTTGAAAGGAAGGGAGGTGGTGGAGACGTTGACTGCGAGTATTACGAGGGGCGTGTAAAGTTCATTGAGGATTTGGGGAAGGTATCGGAGGATCTAACCTCCTAAAGAAGAATTTTGTGGAGAGTAGGGTGACACGTAGGTCAAGCTATAACGTGGCTCTTAGCTTGGGCTAGATGTTTATACTGGAGAATGCTGACGAGGATCTTAAAAAGAGACAAAAATATGTTAGGAAAACACTAAGGAGGAGTTTTCTTCTTTGACTTCACGCTTGTATGAACTAACCAACATGATTCCAAAGAGATTGGAATGATAAGAAGAACAACAGAGTTTTTATTTCGGTTATAACATTTTTATTATATTTTATTAAATTTTATTTACACATTTACGTAAAATTTATATAAATGTATATATAAAATTTAATAAAATAAAATTAAAAAACCGTAACTGAAACAAAGGATTTCATGTGGTTGATAAGTTGCATGTTCCTAAAACTTAGTTCTGGATATACAACATTATTGGAAGCTACCTTCTTCGGAGTTTGTACTTAGAAAGAATATTTTAAAGAAAGAAGATTGTCATATGCTAAAATCAATAATTCGTGAAAAGAGATTGGCAATATCGTCAACATTATGTTAAGCTTTATATAGTAAACTTACGAACTGGTGGCATAAGCATAATATGGGTTAATGTGGTAAGATGACAATTACTAACATTGATGAGATCTTTTGAGAACGCTTGCCATTTCTTCTGTTAGGGATTATATTTCTACTTTCTTTTTTGAGTATAATTATAGTCTTTTTTACTATTTTGTTCCTATGATTAAGGATGTGCTTGTTTGGTGGGTATGAAAAAGAAGGAATGAGTATAGAATGAAAGATTGAGTTTAATAAGAGGGTATGATTATAGAGTTATTATTTTGATTACCTATTTTTGGGTAATACCCCATTCTTCTCATAATCTAGAAGAATAGGTATTATTGTTTTGTAAAGTGCCATTATGAATAACTTAGTAGTGCTTTTTAAATTTTTTTAATACTAATTAATTAAATACAATTAATTAAAATATAATTAATTAAAATACAATTAATTAAAATATAATTAATTAAAATAATATTTTTAATTAATTAATTAAATTATAATTAATTGAAGAATATAATTAATCAAAATATAATTTATTCATTAATTAAAATATTGTAATTAATTAATTAATTAATTATATGTAATTAATTACTTAATTACAATATCATTAGTTAAAATATAATTCATTTATTAATTAAAACATAATTAATTAAAACATAATTATTCATTAATTAAGATATTGTAATTAATTACATATAGTTAATTAAAATATTTTTAATAATTAATTAAAATATAATAAATTACAATATAATTAATTTAATTATAATTAGTTACAATAAAAATATAATTAGTTAAAATATAATAATTTTTATTTCTCAATTTTTTTACAAACCAACCACTATCAATAGTAATGATAATCATTCCTTCCTCTTAATCAACCGTCATTATTATAATGATAATATTCATTCCCATTCCTCACTATATTCATTCTCATTCCTATTATTATTCTCCTGTACAAACCAACCGCTCCCTAAGTTTATGTCTAAATTTAAAAGAAATATGTTTTATGCAATAACTACTTATGTGAAGTATTTCTACAAACCATAGAGCAATGAGGTTTTGTGAAAGCAATAAATATGAGCTATAAAACTAAAAGGCCATTTAACTCTTTACTTTTCTATTTTTAATTTTAATTTCCTATTTTTAATCTTTATTTTTGTAAAAAAATATTTAGTTAAGGTTTGTAATAAAATACTGTAAAATTTATTTAGTTGGGATTTGTAATAAAAAGACTAAAAAAATATTTTTAATGTCATGCGTTGTTTTTGGTTTTATTCTTATTATACTAATAAATATCAATATTACATTTTAATTTAATTCATTTTTGTCATATCAAACTGTATTTTTAATATTACATATCAATTTCATATAATAAAAATATGATATTTGATATAAAAATTACATTTAATCATTCTAATTAAATAATATAAGTAATGTTATAAATATTATACATATACTAATATCGAATTTGGTTATAGTATAATATAATAATGTAAGTATTAAGGCCCAACCTAATGTAGTGGTCACTACAACAGAGTGGACAATTTGCTACCATTTCTTTAGTGACCCATCACAAATCATCACAAAATGGGAGTTATTGGCACTGATTAACAAACACATCGCCCAAAGCTAAACACTTAGCAATGAATCACCTAATAGTTGTTAAAATCTAACATTTGACGATGGTCTTTTAGGTTCATCATAGGAGGACCAATTTTTGCGACCAATTGACAATTTTGTCGCTAAAATTTGAGCTTTGTATGATGGATTTTATGTTTCGTAGGCAATGCAATATAATTTAGTGACACTTAGGTTAATCGTCGATAGATGTTTAGAATAGTGACCACTTTATGTATAAATCATCGCAAAATATGCAACGTATTTCGATGTACAATTGTTTTCATCGATAATTTGGTAGAGATGTGCGATCATAGAATAAAGAGTAGTAAAATGTTGGCTTTTAGCGAAGAATTATTGAAACGTCGAGAAAAAATCAGACAAAAAAGTTCATGTTACAATATAAATTCTTAGGCAAATTTTAATGAACTATTGTGTGTGATGGTATTCTTAAAAACAATAATGTTAAAATGATCAATTTTAATTCTAAACATTGTTATTAACCCTAATTTTATTTGAGATTTATATGATTTTTCATATTTTTCATTTATCTTGTTTGTTTAAATAAATGCATTAAGATTTTATAAATATATACCATATTATGGATTTATACACAAATGATTCTTTAATGATGTCTATTATACGTAGTAGTACTACACCTCCATTCATACAAAAACTTCATGAAAACATATTGTTTAAATTTTATGAATTAAATATAATTTTGGACATAAAAAGATAATCAAACCTAAAATTTTAATGTTATATTGGATGAAAATATCATAAATTTAAGTTAACTACTATTATTCTTAATCATTAATATTAATTAACAATAAAGTAATACTACAAATAAATATTGAAATATGGTAAGCACTATGTATTATAATGAGATATATATGAAAATACTGCAAGATGTTAATTAGAAGTTTAACAAATCTTACAAACAAAATAATAAATAAAGTTCAATGCCTAATTTTTAATTGAGAAGGAAGTGAAATAATTATTTGTTTAGATTCCCATTGACATTAGAGTAAGTAGAAAAGGTAAAGAAGTTTCCAATGTTTGGATTCCCAAGAAGCCACCTTGCATGCTCCAAGCAATTAATTGAAACAGTTAAGGATCATCGACCCTCTTCATGGTCTAGTGATTTGACACCCTTTTCCAGCAACTTCTTTGCTTTAACTAAATTTTGCAAAAGATACAGTAAATGATGTCCTAGATCGAGTATGCATGACGGTATTAGATGAACCTTAAGTATTAAGCATTTCAGCTAATGAACATAGAGAATAGAACAATCAAATATAAATCAAACGATATTAGGAAGTCAAATTTGAATAGATGTATACGCGACTGATAAACTCTATGATCGTCATGATGAACAGGCATAGTTTTTGCATTCGACCACTATCCCGAGACAACCAATTTTTCTAATAAAGTACGAACCATCAAGACATCACCATTGCCTCCAATTTTATCTATGCTCTCTTGAATATTCGAGGAAGCTTAAAAGAACATATAGTATATATAAATGGATGTTCATATAATTGCTTCATAACAAAAAAATGAGATACTGATAACAAAGAAAGAGAGGTAATAGTTAGGATGATATTAAAAACCTTGAAGAAGATCGATCATGGAAGGAAAGTGGAAGGAAAGTGGTGAGTAGTGTTTGATGAGGGGATTTTTTTTTTGTATTAATTTGTTCTTGATCTTAGACAATTTTGCTACATTCCTCCCAGCAGAACTCATTTCCACCATCGTGAACTAGTCGCCATGTCTACATTTCGCGATGAATTAATGGTAACAAGTTAATTATGAAAAGTCAATAGAAGAAATCTTATTTGAATATTCCAACACTCTAGTAATGTATTAATTTTGTGATCTCATAAGGTTGAGAATGTTAAGTGTGTATGTGCTATGTTTAGTGTATTTAGCTTTAAATTAGCTTTCTAGTTTTGAACAACTCCATTATATACGGTTGTATGCAAAAAGATTTGGTCTTTAAGAATAAGAGTAATAAGTTGTTAGTTTTATCTCTAATATAAAAACACAATTGACCATATTTTTGGTTTTGACCATTTGACTTTTAAGTGTTATGTGATAAGCTCTTCACCTCGAATTGGATGAAACACAAATTATGAATCTAGGATCCAAAGAACGTTTAATATTACGCATAAATGAAAAAAAACAACTCAAAAGGTATTTCCGCCACACCCACAAAATTTAGGAAGGATTGGGGGTAATAAGGAATGGGTTTGATCTTCACAAGCACTTGCTTGAATGAAAACCAAGTCTTTAAAGAACACAAAGGAAGGATTTCTCTAAAGTAATGCAAAAGAACACTCAATTTGTTTTTTGAATATTGAATGAATGAATTCTGCCTATAAGACATGAAATAAAGAGTATTTATACTAATCCAAATGACTTGGACGACTTTCATAAGGTTAGGAATTGGGTTTTGGCCCATTCTAGTCTAAAAGAACAAACTTCCTAACAAATAAGTTTAAAACAAGCTGGTTAGGCCCAAACAAACCCAGAAATGTAACTAGGCTTATTTAAGGCTAGAATCCACTTATTTAAGTCCTAAATAGCATAACTAAAATTTCTAAATTAATAAAATAGGAAGCCCAAGCAATTGGCCCAAAGATGCTTAAAACAACCCAATTGTAATAATTGAGTTGTTTTACATTGTGCATCAGGTCCAGCCTTCTTCAACAAGTCCAACATATTGCTCCAAGCGTTGAATCATCATTGTAAATCTTATTTACGTGTTCCCAAGTGTTTTTTTGCATATAGATCCACCATCAGATTATTAAAAGCCTCTTTAGCATGCTTAGCCCCCAACCTTGTCATTGAACCTCCAAGATTCTCCAATGAATCTTTTTCTCTAATATCACTTTAATAAGCTTGTTTAAGTGTTTCTCCTTCTTGCCCAAGTTCTCCAACACACCCACATCCCAATCCTTCTGTCTTGCCTGAAGCCATTTGTGATGCTTGATCTCCATCATTCCCCCTCTCTTCAAAAGGATTTGTCCTCAAATCAGCTTCTTCATCTAAAAATCAAAAGGAGATAAATCAGCAACATTGAAAGTAGTATGAACACCGTATTCACCTGGCAAATCAATCTTGTATGCATTCTCATTGATCCTTTCCACCACTTGAAATGGTCCACCTCCACAAGAGGGTAACTTAGATTTCGTTTGCTGGGAAACCTTTCCTTTCTAAAGTATACCCAAACCCAATCACCAGGTTTGAATATTACTTGCTTTTGACCCTTGTTTGCTTGCTTTTCATATTATTGCATCTTTCTTTCAATATTCTGCTTCACCTTTTCATGAAGCTTTTTCACCAATTCAGCTCTCTTCTTTCCATCCAAGTCATGTGTTTCACCTAATGGTAATGGAACAAGATCTAACGGAGACAAAGGATTAAAGCCATAAACGATTTCAAATGGTGAAAAACCATTAACACTATATATGATTCGATTGTAAGCAAATTCAATGAATGGCAAGGATTCTTCCCATGTTTTCAAGTTTCTTCCAACTATAGCACACAGAAAAGAACATAGAGTTCTATTTATCACTTCAGTTTGACCGTCTATTTGTGGATGACAAGTAGTAGAAAAGAAAAGTTTTGTTCCTAACTTACCCCAGAAAGTCTTCCAAAAATAACTCAAAATTTTGCATCACGATCAGAAACAATGGTTTTTGGAACTCCATGCAAGTGAATAATTTCAAAAAAGAACAATTCAGTAATGTATGATGCATCATTGGTTCGATGATATGCAATGAAATGTGCTATTTTAGAGAACCTATCAACAACTACAAAATCTAAATCATGACCTTTCCTAGACATAGGTAAACCCAAAACAAAGTCCATGGAAATGTTTATCTATGGTTCACTAGGTATAGGTACTAGTTTATACAACCCTTAGGGTTAAACTCTCGATTTAGCTTGCCTACACTCCACACTTCTCCCACACACTCTTTCTACATCTCTCCTCATGTGTGGCCAGAATAAGTGTTCATTCAAAATGTCAAGAGTCTTTCTAATACCAAAATGACCCATTAAACCTCCTCCATGTGATTCTTTAAATAATAACTCTCTCAAGGAATATTGGGGAATGCACAACTTATTCTCTTTAAACAAATATCCTTTATGCCTAAAGAACTTCCCAAATGCAGATTTCTTACATGCATTAAACACATTACAAAAATCATGATCATCATTATATAGATCCTTATCATGTTCAAATCCTAATACTTGTATACCCTTTGCACTCACCATATAACCCAAAAATGCAACATGTTTAGTGCAAAAAGAACACTTTTTCAAATTAACATACAATTTCTCTTCTCTAATCACATGCAACACTTTATTAAAATGCTCTACATGCTCATCAAGTGATTTGCTATAGACTAGAATATCATCAAAGTAAACAACCACAAACTTTCCAAGAAATTCACACAATACATGATTCATAAGCCTCATAAAAGTGTTGGGTGCATTTGTTAAACCAAAAGGCATTACCAACCATTCATACAGTCCATATTTAGTTTTAAATGTTGTTTTCCATTCATCTCCTTCCCTAATCCTAATTTGATGGTAACCAAATTTCAGATCAATTTTAGAAAACAAACACCATACAACTCATCAAACATATCATCTTAGGGATAGGTAACGATACTTTATAGCAATTTTGTTGATGGCGCGATAGTGTACACACATACTTTATGTGCAAAAAATCATATGATGAATTGTATCTTTATAAGAATAATAAGTTCCATTTATCATTGAATTGTAAGTTATGATAAATCAATTTGTTACCTATGTAAGTTGTTATATCATATAAAATTTTAAATTTATTGAATTATTAAGTTATATATATATATTACTTTAATATATATGTGTATATATATAAACATCCCATTAATTTTTAACATTCATATTCTCCGAACTAGACTCTCCATCATTATCCAGCCATACTATCCACAAATAACGCAACATATGAATGTGATAACAAAACAAGACATTAATTTAAGAATACTTATGTAATATCAAAATTGTGTATTTGAATTTTGTATTCAACATTATGATTGGACTTTTGATCTCCTAGTATTTTACATTCACAAAAGTGATATTTTATGGATAAAATTAAATCTTCAAAATAATGTGTATTAAAAAGAGGGTTTAACATGTATTTATATCAATTGATATCTAATAGAATTTATTATAACAATTTTTTTGTTGGACTTATTTATCATCTGTTGGAAATTCACATGTGAGGTAATCCCACATCAAAAATATACATAAGGATGAAGTAAGTTATATACAAAGATAAGACTTATAACCCATCGCCTTAAGGTTTTGGGTTGAGATATAATGTCCTAGTTGTATATTGGCTCACTTGGATCTAGTCCAATTTCTCCCCAGGCTCCTTTAAAATCCTTCATTGGTATCAGAGCTAGGTTAATGAAGTTCGATAAATAGAGATTCATGGATTTAGTTCAGATTAATAGGTAATTCATTAAGTGACTCAAATAACTTCACATGAGCTACAGGTTTAGGGGGAGCTAGTTTGATATGGATGGATCCACTTGTGAGAGGGAGATGTTGGAAATTCACAAGTTGAGTAATCCCATATCGAAAAAAAACATAAGGATGAAGTGAGTTCTATACAAAGATAGGAATCGTAACCCATTACCTGAAAGTTTTAATAGTCCGCGACGTACTAGTAGGATATATCATTGCCAAACCCAACCCCCCATCTAATTATAGAAAAGGGGAAGGATAATGTATCATTTATACATGAAAAGCATACTACTTTTAAAGACGCAATGTTTGACATTGATTCTTTAAAATGGCATAAAGCCATGACATCTAAAATGGAATCCATGTACACTAACCAAATATGTACTTTAGTGGATGCCCCTAATGATATTGTATTTATCGGATGCAAGTGGGGTTTTAGGAGAAAAACATACGTTAATGGCAATATACATTAAGTATAAAGTAGGGTTGGTGGCTAAAGGTTATAAACAAAAATGAGGAGTTTATTTTGATGAAACTTTTTCACTTGTAATTATGCTGAAATCTATAAGAATCTTATTGGCTATAGTTGCATATCATGTTTATGAAATATGACATATGAATATCAAAACAAAATTTCTCAATGAGAATTTGCTTGAAGATGCGTATATGACACAAACTGAGGGTTTGGAATCTAAAATATTTCCTAATCAAGTTTGCAAGTTGTAAAAGTCTATTTATGGAATTAAGCCAGCTTCATAGAGTTGGAATATTTTTTTGATGAGAAAATTAGAGAGTTTGATTTTATTAAAAATGTAGATGAACCATGTGTCCATGTGTCTCTAAGAAGGTTAGTAGAAGTGCAGTCGTTTTCTTAGTGCTATATGTGGATGACATATAGATCAAAGAGTTACTTAGGTTGTCCAAATCCACGTATATTGACAAAGTGTTAAAGAGGTTTAACATGGAGAATTCTAAGAGAGGATTCTTACTCATATCGTATAGGACTTTTCTCTTACAGATTATGACACAAAAAGAGAGAAATAAAATGGATAATGTTCCATATTCTTTGGTAATTGGATCGATCATGTATGAGATGCTATATACTAAACCATATGTCTTTTATACTTTAAGCATAATAAGCAGGTTTTAAGTCAATCTTGATGAGTGTCACTAGACGGCTGTGAAAAACATCTTAAAATACTTAAGAATGACTAAATATGTTTTTATTCTATGGAGGAGTTGAATTGAGAGTTCAAGAGTACTTAGATGTTAGTTTTCAGTCAGATCCAAATGATAGTAGATTATAGTCAAGGTAAATCTTCACTTTGAATTGTGGTGCAGTAAGTTAGACAAGTTCTAAATAGCCAATCATTGCAGATTCAATAAATGAGGTAAAGTACATTTTAGTGTCAAATGCAGCAAAAGAAGAGGTTTGGATTAAGAAGTTCATCACTGAACTTGGAGTGGTTTCTAGCATTATTGAGCATATAGTATTGTACTATGATAACAATGGTGTCATCGCACAAGCAAAGGAACCAAGGTCCCATCAATGATACAAACATGTACTCAAGAAGTTTTAATTGATCAAGGGGATAATGGGGTGGAAAAAAATAACATTGGAGCGAGTTTTCATTGAAAAGTATCTTTCAAGTACTCTTACTAAGTCATTGTCTTAGAAGAGACATGATCGATATATGGAAAGATATGGTATATTAGATACGTGGGTGATTAGCTTTAATGCTAGTGAGAGATTGTTAGTTTATACCCTTGTAGCTAATCAATTGGTTGCAATTTTAATATAAAAATTATTATTTAATTAATAAAAGGCATTCTTTATCTTTACGTATTATGTTAATTGAATTTGATGTTTTAATATGAAAGGTAAAATTCTTGGAATAATTACTGTGTAGTTAAAATTATGATGAGATAGTAATTTTGAGATTCATTTTATATTTATGTATTATTCCTAAATATTCTTAATTATAATTTCTTCAAGATACGATATTACTGAAACGGTAAAACTAACACACATTATGTTTCTTTCTTATGAAGAAAGTAATTGATTTCATAAATTAAAGTATAGAGATATTTAAAATAATGTGTAGGTGCTTATTATAGAATAAGTTCATTGAACTGACCCGATTATGAGGAACATAAATGGTATATTACTTATGTGTCTGTAGATTCCCTCATTATGATGGTTGTATGATTAATCTTTATAACTAAGAATAACAAAGTATCTCATATGGGAATTACTATGTTTTGATGCTACTTATGAACTGTCATAGGATAATTTAACCGGTAGTACTTAGATATAGTATGAACTATATGGAGATAGTTGATTAACTCAATAAATGATTCTCCATTTTAAAGTAAATAGAGATAATATTCTACTGTTTTTGATTAGTAGTGATTTAAGGAATTCTCTAGCCAGAGTGAATTGATATTTGAAAAGGAGTTTTTAAATATCAATTATAAATCAATTACTAATTAGCAAGAAAGAACATAATTGGATACAAAAAAGTAAATACTACATCCATACTATGTTCAATTGGAATATTGGATGACGAAATAATTAAATTATACATCATAACCATGTATCACTTTGACATTCCTAATATTCATGTTGCTAGACGTCAATCTTGATCTATGATTACGGAGTGTTAAAGATAAATTAAAAGTATTCTTAATTTAGCTAATTCTAATTATATATTCAATATATAAGGTACCTAATGAGTCACACATAAAGAGAAATTTATAATAGAAAAATCAATTTTAACTATATCGGATTGAATTATAAAGTTTAAGAAACTTTAGCAGTTAACTATGAGATATTTAATTTTATGAAAATTAAATTAATTATAATTATCGTTAGACTTTAATAATAATTAATGTATTTAATTTTAATAAAATTAAAAACCTTGATATTTTTTTTCTATAAATAGGAATACTCATAAGGAGTTAGCGCTCGTACTTATTTTCCTCTCAAAAAGTTGAATGACTGCTCTATAGATACTGTTAGAGATTAGATGCATAAATAGCTCATGGTTTGACACATCCAAAAGATTTCGAAAACATTTCAAGAAGAATAGCGAATTAGTTACAATTATATATTTTATAATTCGAGTTTAAATTTTCAAATTATTCAATTATTAGATCCTGGTTCAGCCGGATTCTGACGAGGCTGCACGTTGCCGTTTGGATCCATGGAAACAACTGTTGAACGCGTGAATT
>JANZXR010074884.1:0-38625 GCA_027575705.1 Erythroxylum echinodendron | reverse complement strand
GACTCAGAAGAATACCCCGTTAGGCATCGGGAGTATATCTATTGCATGTGAGTGAAAGAAGAGGTCGGGATCAGTTCACGTCTGCATTGTATTTCTTTATTTCATACTGAATTGTATATTCCGTAAATTTTTGTATCATTTGTAATTAAATATTACGGTATGTAATAATTTTTTTTGGAATTTGAAATGTTTTGTATTTGTAATGGGCCCAAATGGCTATTGAAAACTCTGTTGACTGTATTGTTATGTTTGAAAAGGTTTGCGAATAGAGTGGGCCAGATTTGGTTATCAATTTTCGCACTTTATGTTATGGTTTTAAAAAGAAAAAAAATTGTACTGAAATTTGAATGATCGAGTGCTATAGCATGCTACCCTCGCAGGGCACAGACTCGGATATCCCTCAGGATGTCGAGTACGTGTGTTGCGGGAGTGGGGTGTTACAATATTCACTAGATAGGCTTGTTGACCTATATGTGAATGAGATAGTGAGGTTGCACAGGGTGCCATTATCTATTATTTCTGATCGTGATCCTCGATTTACTTCGAGATTTTGGGAAAGTCTGCAAAAGGCTTTAGGTATTTAAGTCAAGTTCAGTACCATTTTCCATCAATAGACAATTGGACAGTCTGAACGAGTTATTCAGATATTGGAAGATATGCTTTGGGGTTGTGTGTTAGAATTTCCCAAGAAGTTGCGATAACTATCTTTCTCTGATGGAGTTTGCTTATAACAATAGTTATCAGACTAGTATTGGCATAGTGCCTTATGAAGCCCTTTATGGTAAGAGGTGTAGAATTTAGTATGTTGGACTAAATTAAGTGAAAACAAGATCATCAAGCTTGATATTGTGAAAGATACTGAAGAGAAAGCTCAAGTTATCCAACAAAGATTGAAAGCTACCAGTGATAGGCAGAAGTTCCTATGCTGATTTAAAAAGGAAAGATATTAAGTATCAGGTAGGTGATAAGGTATTCCTGAAAGTATCGCAATGGAAACACATGCTTCAAAGTTGGGAAGACACGTAAACTCAGCCCACGCCATATTGGTCCTTATGAGATTTTTAAGAGACTCAGAACAGTAGCTTATCAATTAGCTCTTCCTAAAGAATTGGACAACTTGCATGATGTGTTTCATGTTTTCATGTTGAGAAAATATCAATCTGATGATACACATAAAATTCCTATGTAAGAAATTCAAGTACAACTGGATTTGATTTATAAAGAAAGGCCTGTGTCTATTTTAGCGAGAGAAGTCGAACAACTCAGAAATAAGCAACCTTTGGTTAAAGTACTCTGGCAGCAGCATAAACTCAAGGAAGCAACTTGGGAGCTAGAATCAACCATAAAAACTCAATATCCTCAGTTGTTCTCATTAGGTATGAATTTCGAGGACGAAATTCTTTTATAGGGGAGAGAATTGTAAGGCCAAATTATACCCTAGTTGAAATGTTACATATTTATGAAAGTATATGTGATAGGTGTTAAAATTGCGATGTAATCATAAAATTGCATATTTCTTGAATTTTGGTTTAATGGATCATACTTAGTGACTTGGGATTGATTAACACGTACTAAAATGGACATTTGGACTAGGAAAATGTCTAGTGGTAAGATAAGTTAGTACATAAAAATTAATATGACTAAGCCTATACTTCAAATGACATTTGGCAACATTGGTTGAGTGGAAAGTGGCCTAATTGAGTTGTAGCATTTGGAAGCATGATAAGAAGACAAGTGTCTCACTCATATGTTTGCCATGTAGGTCACTCCATGAAAGGACACGTGTCCCTTCGAAGTTAGGACAACTAGCAAAGCAAGAGCTGAATCACTCCAGCTCATTTGGTGTTTTTGTAGACTTCTCATCATCCTTTTCTCCTTTCAACCGAAACCTCTCACTCCCTCTCAACTTCTAAAATTTTTCTTGATTTTAGGTCATCTTCACTTGGAATATTTGTAAGTTATTGCATCAAGAAGTAGGTCCTGCTATTTTCGATGCTATTGTCTTATTAGTGCTGAAGTTTGTACCTTAATCTTATATATGTATTGATTACTTGGAAGGGTTGGATTAGATGGTTCTTTATAGTTGAATTTTGAAGTTAAATAGGTAAAGGAATTCTAAACTTTATAGCATCTACTCATACAATTGGTATGATAATTGAATTGGCATAAAATATGAGTTAAGATGCTGGTAATTGGGTACGGGAAAAATAATGCTTGTATAATAATTTCTATTTTGGTTTTGATGCATGAAGGACTACGGTTGTGAGTTTTCAAGTAAATGGTTTTGAGTTAGAATTCGACATGAATTTGAAAAGGGATTGAAGCATGGATAAGGTGTAATTGAGATATGATATATGCATTAAAATGAAGGTGTTTGGAATTTGGAATAAAGGTGTTAAATCTGGAAATTCGCAGGAAAATGGGCTAGGCCATGATCTTGGATCCTATCCCACGATAGTGGACAAATGCAGTAGCTTCTATCACAATCGTGGGGAGTACTTAGGAAGGAGAAATGTTGGTTTTACACAATTGACATACTATATATGGTTATGGTACTTAATAATGGTTTAATTGAACTTAATTGAGGATGAAAATGAACTTAGATGATGTTAGATTAATGGAGTAGAAGTTAATCTAGTTATGGACTATTAATTGAGGTAATATCTTAAAGAATGTGTGATTATTTAATAATGTGTCTAATGTTAACATGTATGGTATGTTCAAGGTGAATGTGTTCTTAAGAATACAAATGTATTCCAAGGGTTTGATGTGACATGAATTTGATATGGATGTTTACGAATTGGGAATTTCTATGATGTTATGTAATATGTAATGACTAAGCATTTCATTGATATATTGATGCAAATGCTTATTTTTATAAGACATATTGAGTTTGATTGAAAAGGAGTGAATTTGTTCAATTTTATAAAAAAAATGAAATAAAGATATATGTTGTAAACTACATTAGTTGCTTGTGATTATGAAATCTGAAATGGGTTGTTTTAAAACTGTTAATTCCTATCCATGGGTAAATAGGCATACTTAAAAGGGTCTATAGCTGCTCCTGTGACACTTCAGTGTTGACACTTCGATGTCTCCTAATGTTGACAATTTGGTGTCTCCTGATATTGACACTCAATTGTCTTCTGATATAGACACTTCGGTGTCTAAGACATAAGTCTCTCCTGTTCTGGTCCCGTTACCTACTTTGTAAAAAGGATTAGTAGGCTAACCTGGTTTGTATTCTGATACATGTTCAATTATGTTATAAATATGTTTTGATCCGAAATAAGATAAATTCTGATCTAATACAAGATGAATTATGATTTGATACAAGTTCTGATCTGTTCTGGCATAATTATGTTCTGTTTTAGGACTTATGCATTCTGTTCTGAGGCAATAACATTTTGTTCTGATTTTAAATGCTTTGTTCTGTATTGATGATTCATAAACTGTTCTGAGAAATGTAATGTTTGGTTTGCTCTTGAATATGAAGGATTAAAGACTGTTTGTGATATGATTTGATTTTGAGCATGAAAATGTTAGACTACTATTAGAAACAGTTGCCATTTATATCTTATTTAGTTATTCCCCACTAAGATATATGCTTAGCATGGTGGTTTTGCATCTATGTAGGTTCTGATAAGAAGACATAAGACTGAGACAACTACAGTGGCCAATGAAGGACTTGATATACTTGGAAGATGTTTTATTTGAGTTATTTTGAGTTGTATCTAGTAATATAAGACATTTTGTATTTTTGTAAATTGTTTGTAATAATTATAATATAGGATGGATTTGGATTTAAGGTATATACATGATAAGGACAATATGTATATTATGTACTGTATATAACATAACTTATTAATGTGAAGTATGTTACCTTTTTTTTTTTCAAGTGTTGGAATATTTTGGTATGTTGCAGTTCAATTTTGGGTGGCATTTGCATATGCTTCTAGGGGGTATGTGAGTGTTACAATGTATTTATCTTGTTGATATCCATATAACCCTTGATTTCTAAATTAAATCTCATTATTGATAGACTAATGAAAATTTGGGTGGTTATGCCACCCCGACTAGTATATGCTAGAATAAGGATTGTTATCTCCTCGACCAACTTGTGATCTATGAAAGATAAATTGCCACATTGTTGTTTTCCCCTAAGAAGCAATCAACTGCGATATAGTTCTCTTATCCACATGACTCATATTCATGCTACATTGTTGTGATTGGAGAGGAAGAGGTGGCTTTCAGGTTATTCAATTGCTTAGTTAAGTAGTCGATCTCAGCCTGCAATGTTGTCGTTAAATTTTCAGCAATCATTCCTCCTCGGTCCCAAAAGGTTGACTACTATCTACTTCATTCTGATGTCCAAAGACAACTAATGTATGCCATGTCTTCTAATAGATCATGTTCTGCTTCAACTGTTTTCCTCATGAATGATCCTGCAGCAGCTGTGTCTATGGTGCTCCTTCTGGGTGGATTAACTCCAGTGTGTGGAAGGTTTGCAATAGGAATTCGTTGGGTAGGTTATGATGAGGATAGCTTCTTTGCAACTCCTTATACTGCTCCCACACTTCATATAAAGACTCCCATCATTTTACTATAAATTGATAATTTCCTTAATTAGTCTTGTTGTCTTGTTTAGAGGGAAATACTTATCTAGAAAAACTTGCACCAACTGCTCCCAAATTGTGATGTTGGCTGGGTGAAGTGAATTCAGGAAGGCCTTGGCTCGATCCTTAAGTGTAAAGGGAAGGAGTCTCATTCTAGCAACATCCTCTGCTAGCCCATGTAACATACCACTCTCATAGGGAATATCCCCAAACATATCGATGATATTCGTGAACATACTCTACAAGGATGGTATGTTAAGACGATCAGGACCACTCATTACAAATTTCTCAAGCATCACGTGCATTTTAAACAAATCAGTAATCATTTTGGCCCATTTTGTTTATCAACACATCTCAAGCAAATCAATATTCAATTTATACTATTTCATTTACAAAACATATCTAGTCATAATTGTCATTACATTATAGAATTCAGATATACATTGTACAGTAGTTATGGAATACAAATCTTAATACAAAAAATGACCAAAGACATATGCAAGTACAAACTGATCCTGACCCCTACATCATGTCTGATTTTAGTGGCTATTCTCCCATTAGTCTAACTGGATACCTCCTCTGAACCTAAAAAGCCATGTTGCAATTTTAATGAGTTTTACAAACTTAGTGAGCGAACCATCATTGATGTGATCACTCAGATTAAAAAGGAAACAATTCACATTTAATTTATAGGTAAATCACATCAATAATTACCGAAGATTTATTCACATTTCCTCATGTTTCACAAATACAACTTATGTACAATATTGCACGTTTCTATTTCAAAACATTCCATATAATGCACTTCAATCAATATTTTACACATATCAATCTTATATGCAACTGCTCATGAGACTCCACTTTCGTTGCTAATTGTTGTAGTCGAGAGTCTTTTAAACTATCCAATATCCATTATGGATACTGAGTTCATTGATAACTGTCTCGTATCTGTTAGGGATACTAGGCTCATTTTACATAGTGAGCTTGTGGCTTTTATACATGTTTCTGAGCTTTAATCTCTTTTTCACTAGCTACTCCTGTCACAACTGCCTTTATTTGATCATGTATATCATGTAATGAAATGTATGGATTCACATATATGTAGTGAATCACTTTTATTCAGTATGCATTCACTTTTCATAATTTCATTGGACAATAGTCCAGCATTGAACAACTTGGTAGAGAACACTTAATTATTTCAAATTCACATTCAATAAGGCATTTCCAATATGATCTCAATTATCAAACTACTCAGACTATCAATGTCTAGAATCATCACATTCACATGTTTATCAGCTCAAAAATTGATATTCAAGAAAATACAAATCATTCCTACTGAGAAACATCTAGATTACTTACAGTACGGTCCCTATTAACCATTTCTTTCATGATCTGGAAACATCTAGATGGTGATGTTCAATCTTGTGTATCTATGTTCAATCAATACACACGTTACACATTACTAATTTCCACAATCACATAAGCATTCAATCATACACATATGTATTTGTGTAATGTATAATGCATGCTCAATTTAATTATTCCGAGTATATTTCCTTTATTAACATCTCTTGATCATTTAAACATCATCGTTGATTATGACTAACTTGTGCTTATTTTCGTAGCTCAAATATACTTGATCATTTTAATATCATCAATCAATCATTCACCAATGTTATTCTAACATTATAGATCATATAATATCCAAACTCTCATTCATTCTTACTTGATACATATTGCTAATCTCCTTTAAATGACATTTGAATTTCTATGAACACTTTCATTCCTATTATCATCTCTAAATTTTAGATTTTGTTTCCTTAATATCAACCGTCCATACTTAGGTTATAACCTTGATTATCACCTTATCATATCAACATTTAATCATTTAATCCATCATCAAACTAAGTTCAATTCAAGTTTCATTCAAGCCTAAGTGCATCATAGGAAAATACCTTACCAGTTGTTGTTTTACACATCAGTTAAAAGAAGAATAACTCATATTAGTGACCATTCCCACGATTGTGGATGACTTACCATAATCGTGGGTTGTACCAGCAAAAACTTTCCAACCATTTCTTCATTTCACAATCATGGATACATTCCCACGATCGTGGGTTATGAGAATTTGAAAATTCCAACAATTCTTCTTCCAACTTTCTAGATTTTCAGCCCCTATATGTTACATCCAAACCATCTTATGCATAGTTTGTTATTTCTACATTATTTCCTCTTCATTCTCACCTCAATTCCATCACAATATCATTCATAAACAAATCATAATCTATTGTTGATCATAATCAAAAAAACAAAATATCAATATATACACATTCACCATTAACATTTCAGTATACTTTATTTTCATCATCACATTATCTTGAAACTGTCATCCTAGTTCTTCTCTTTTCAAGATACTACACTTTCCTTTTCATTAACTTCAAATCTCAATTTAATTCACTTCTGAAATAGCCAATAATCTACATTTTTCATACACCCAAAATAGAACATAACTTTTTTACACTCATCATATTTCATTTTCACTATCAATTCATCTCAAAACATCTCTAACATAACTCATAATCTATTTATGATCATTTACACTAAAAACAAAACATAAAACTACTCGTTTCTTCATCCACATTACAACATTACTTCAACTCCATTAACCCATAAATTTATCCCTAATGATTATTATGATTGCTTATATTAAAGAAACCATGAATATCATTAATATACTTACTTGTTTTAGCTTAAAACCCCACTTCAAATCACGTAAACCTAGCTTCTCCAAAGCTTACACGATCATCAATCTTCCAAGGTAGAAAAAGTTAGGTTTTCTTCATCAAAGTGAAGACAACGAATTTTGTTGAAGTGACAAGTGAAGGATGAGAGCAAAACTCAAGATGGTAAGAGTTGAAGATGTCATAAATGGAGAGAAGAAAGAAGAAGATGAGAGAATGAATTAAAAAGTAGCAAACGAAAGACGGTTATATCTTAAGTGTGTATAATCGTGAGAGTTAAAAGCATGGAGGATAAATACTTGGTGAGTGTCATGACACTTACCACATAAATAACCAAATTTATATCTTCTAAATTTGGTATCCTATGACACTTAATAACTAGTCCATTTGACTCTCAATTTTCAGTCAAATTGTCCCCCAATTTTCTAAGCCACTTTGCATTTTGCCTAGTCCAAAATTTTCCATAATTTTAGAACTCTCCCAATTTAACAAATAAATTCTAAATCAGCAATTATAATTCATCAACCAATTTTCAAGACATAAAATTCACAATTCACTTTATAATTATTTAAAAATAATTCATATCCCGAAAAATGTCAAATGAGTGCATCTACAACCTTTGTAATGTGTTCAAAAATCAATAATCACATGTGTGTATGCTTATGCTAGTGATATACATGGAAATGTAATGCATTTCTAATTTTTTGAACGATATTCTCATATACAACAGTCTAGGTTTCTAACCCTTGGTATAGGAAAATAGGATATTACATTCCAATATATCAAAAGGTGTGAAAATTTCTAAGAAATTAGCTAAATGAGCATTAGGATCCTCATTAGCTAATCCATAGAATTGCACGTTGGTTTGCAACATGTTTAGCAATGATGGTTTGATCTCGAGCGTATGTGATTACATTAATGACATGTAATCCCTTAACGATAGGCATTGAGCTGTGGCCTCATGATGTCCATAAGGTTCTATCGCTCTCTATGATGTATTTCTTCTACCATCATTCTTTCCATCTCTTTTTAGCATTCAACTCTTAAGATTAACCATTATTGTCTTGTGATATCCAAATTGATATATCGTCTAATTTATACCCAGCTTCTCTCTTTTTTTATTTTTCTCACAAAAGATGGTGAAAAAGCCTTAGACTGCAAGAATTAAACTAATATACGCCTCCCCGGTAACAGCACTAAAAACTTGATTGGAATTTAGTTATAACACCCACATACCCCCCGAAAGGATATGCAAATGCTATACACAACAAAACCAAAATAATCCAAAACATACTAAACAATCACTTGTATGCATATACGGAAACTCAAGCAAATAAGCTTTACAATCCATTAGGAGATATTTTATAATCAAGACATAATTTACATCATACAAGTTGAATGTTTCAAATTGCAAACCATAATTCCAATTCTAACCTGTGCTATAGTTATTACAAACCATACATACATAAAATACAAATTCCAATATGTCTCATTAAATTAACTACATCACAGAAACAAACTTAAATATACATCTTGTTAAACCAAAGCACATCCTTCTTTGGCCATTGCAGTTGTCTTTGTCCCAGTTTTTAAACCCTCCTATCTGAACCTACATGGGGCAAAATCACTGTGCTAATAATAATGCTTAGTGGGGAATAAACTGAACAGGATATAAGTTAACAACTATTTTAAACAGTCATCCAAACATTCACATATTCAAAATCACATTAGATAATAAGCAGTGTTTACTTATCTATTTCCAAACCAAACCAAAATATCATGAATCTTAGAACAAAATAGGATATATAGGAATAGGTCACATATTTACTTCAGTGAAAAACTCACCAATTTCAAAATTGAATATTATAGTATCATAACAAACTTATCTGTAACAGAACATAATTTGTTTATTTTAGAATAGAGCTCAGATATTTCAGATCAAAGCTTATTTATATTAGAACTGAGCATATAATAGAACACAAAACAAGTTAGTCTGTTAATCCTTTACACAGAAGTAGGTAATGGGACTAATGCAGGAGATATCATGATTGGTATCACAAAACAAGAGAGACTTATTTCTCTATAATAGGAGACATCGAAATGTCAGTAATAAAAGACACCAAAGTGTCAGTAACAGGAGACACCAAAATGTCATAAGTGCAGTTGCAGACCCTTCCCGGTATGCCTATTTTCCTATATCTAGGACTTAATAGTTTTAAAACAAAAAGGGTTCTTTTCATAATTCTCATACGAGGGATATGTTGCAACACATACCACTTTACTCCATTTTGTTCAACTTGACATATTCACTGATTTTCAAATAAACTAACATGTCATACAAGTACAAGTATGTGAACGATGTATCAATGAAGGTATTGAGTCTTCACAAATTGGGTATATTCACACAAATACAAGGCACTTTCAACAGAATCCCAACTATCAAACTCCTCGAACAACTGATGGTCTGGTATTATCACAATATTATCGCAGAAATTCCCAATTAGCATACATCCATATTCAATTCATAATACATAAGCCTTTGGAACTCATTTATTCATGAACACACCAAGCAATTCAACATTGTACACCATACATCCTTTACATTATCATCTCAACTAATCATTCATAATTAAATTAAATATTACTCAATTAACTTCATACAGTCATCAATTGTAAAAAATCTCATTTTTTTCACCTTCCTAACCATTTCCCACAATTGTGGGGTAAGGGCCCCGAAATCTATAAACAAATATTTTTCACAAGACAGGTTTTGGGTCAGTTTGTATGACCGTTTTGACATAGAAAATGAGATTTTGGGGCAATAAGTTCTTCTGAAAATTTGTTCTCCTCTATAGCACAAACAAACAAACCATTTGGACTTTTAAATCATAAGAATAAGCAAAATGTCACAAGTTGCTCCAAAACAGGGGCAGTATTAGGTCACCTTTTTTTATCTTAATTTCTAAGGTCATAGAGCCAGAATTAAGTCAGGGTCTCTTCTAAAGATATTTATCTCTATGTTAGGTTTCATATGCAACTAAAATCACATAATTTTTGGGTCTTTATACTGAGTTATGACTCAAACAATATGACTGACTCAAACAAACCCTAGATAAAATTCCACTACACAATGTTCTCTTATCATCTTCAACCAATTCTATCCAAGATAACACCAAAATGACAACAAAGCGACATCCCAACAACAATTCCACATCCAAATGAATCTTTATATCTATTCAATCATACACAAATACAGAAATCAACTAAGTAAAGTTCCAAACCTTAAAATTGGCAAAGTAGTTCTTCTAATGTTTTTCCTTCCCTTTCTCTTTGGTTTTTCTTGAATCACCAAGTGAAAAATGATGGGATGAAGAAGGTTGAATGGAGAGGAGAAAAACATGAAGTTAAACCATTAAATTTCGTCCATCTTCTTTCTCTATATGCCTTTTCATGAATGTTATAGTCTTAGACACATGTTTCAATCTCATTGGTCCATATGTCATAATCCTATTAGACCATATGTTACAATCCCATTAGACCACATGTTATAATTCTATTGGACAATGTGTTGTAATGTTATTGGACCTTGTGTTACAATTCTACTGAACCATGTATTATAATTCTATTGGACAATGTTTTATGATTCCATTGGACACACATGCTTTAATCTTATTGGTTCATAAGTTAACTTTAGAAAAATTACATATTGGTCCTTCTTCTTCCTTTAATTCCCACATTTGCCTATAATCTTATTAATTACTTTCATTCCCCTATGTCTTAATTTTCTAATGACATGAATTTCGTGCAATTTGGTTACTTATATCAGGAGTTATACCCCAAAAATCACAGGCTGCTCGAGTACATAGGTCTATTCAGTGGAACTTATCCATTTAACGAGGTACACATCCCAGATCAACTAACTTCAGTGTTACCATGCAAGAGCAACACAAAAATACATCCAATTTAACCAAAAACATCCCATTTAATTATGAAATGCTTGTTTTATCAATTCCCCTCACATCACATTCATAAATCTGAGCAAACATATCAAAAATTTCCATACATATTTCATGTCTAAGTATATATGTCCATGTCGAAGCGAATAAATTATCCATTTATCCTTGTGTTTTATATTAGGTACATTTACATCTCTTATTAAGATGTACATAATTCATTATGTTCACTTTTTAATACACTCTAGACATGCTATAATACTTCCAAGGTATATGTTGGGGCGTTACATTAGTTATGTGTAGGTTTTAATTATTAACCCTCGATAATCCATAAGCACACGGTTCGTTAGCATAGTACCAAAGATGTCGATCCCATGAGGAGGGAACTAATCTAATCCTAAACTCTAAATCCAGAAACAAATAACAAAAATTCAAGATGCAACGAAACTAATACGAGAATTTAATTCAATCAATCAAATTAAGAATCAAATACGAAAATACTAATTATTACGCAATTTGCAACACACCTAAGAATCAACCTAAGGAAATTATTAAAGAGAAAGGGAATTTTACCTATCCTTAATGTTAGCCTAATTGATTATGAATTATTGGATTGTTGGTTCTAGACTATCCTAAGGTTGATTACTCTCCCTTAAGTTATAACTATGAACCCTAAATCATAAACCCTAATCAGATCATGGAGGTTGCAGTCTCTCAATTCACAACCTATCTAAAACCTTAATTAGTTTTGAAGTTCTCTAATAAACTATCAGAAATCTATAAAACATCTCTCTCTGCACAAATTGTCGATCTAATTTGATTCTAGTTTCTATTAAAACACCTAACTCTCATTGGTCTAATTTAACCATTTTTCATTCGATTTACCCTCTCAATTTATTATCAAATTATGCAATAACAAAATCAAACCACAACAATATCCAATAAACATATAAACAATCATATTCTCATTAATTCAAGAATAAAATTCTGAAGGTGAATTTAGAACATCCTCGACATTCTAGATCCTATCATAGATTGTTCAATCCAATTCTGTACAATAATAAAACTAAAAAAATAGGAAATACAATCTAAAATGGATGACGAGAGACAGCAATGTCAAGAAACCTCTTGAC
The DNA here is from genome assembly GCA_027575705.1 of Erythroxylum echinodendron. NCBI lineage: Eukaryota > Viridiplantae > Streptophyta > Magnoliopsida > Malpighiales > Erythroxylaceae > Erythroxylum > Erythroxylum echinodendron. Next base: position 26,182 of record JANZXR010074884.1, on the reverse strand, counting down.
TCAGGAAGTACTTCGCGTCAGCTTCTTTTACTCTCCTCTCTTCCTTCTTCTCTTCCTCTATCTCTTGATGATTTCTCTCTAAAGTTTCTCAAGGTGACTAATGCAAAAAGTTCTTTCTCTTCCTCTTTTTTTTATTTTTATATCCTCTTGATTTTTGGGTAACCCTAAGGTTTTTTTGTCTAAAAGATCCAAAAAATCCCTCAAAACTTGACTTTTCTGAGTGTCCATGTGTCTGCCGGACACAGGTCACAATTGTGGCTCACAAGTAGGCCTTCTGTCATGATTGTGGCATTCAGGCCACGATCATAGGCCATTCCTTAGGCTTATATCACGATTGTGGGCTGTTTTTTATCCCGAATGTCTCTGAAACTCCTTCGTTCTTTGATGTTGACCCTAAAATACTAGCAAATACATTAAGGTAACTCAAAAATATAATATTTAAGCTCAAAAGCTTGTACTAACCCTTAAAATACTTAAAACATAAATAATTAACTAACACAATTTTAACCTAAACAAATACTAAATGATTGAATTAACGGCCAAACACATATCAAACTATGCCTTCAAAAATGATGCAATTTACACTTATCATATATATTATAACTAAATGTTATACCACGTTTATAGCACCCCACTTCCACCGAGCAGGTATTAGTACATCTGAAGGGCATTCGGACACACACCTTATGAAAGTGGCGCGCTAGAGCAGTCAAACAGAACTTATTGAAAAAAATTTCTTAAACATTACATGTATTTTTCGAAAAATCAATAATCAATAATGGCCCATTTTATTGATAACAATTTCAATCATAATTATAACAAACAATATACATATTGCAGAATTCCAGTAATCATTTGGGCCCTTTTCAAATTTGAAATGCTTTCAGTCATAAAGACATTACTTATCAGAATTATTCACATACATAAGGTATAGTATTTTCAGAATACATACTTTAATACAAAAAATAAAAAAACGTATGCTGATGCCAACTGATCCTTGCCTCTATCTCTTACTCAAATGTAGTGATTAGACTCCAGTTGGTCTAACTGGGTGTCTCCTCTGAACTTGAAAAATATGTTGCAAATTTTAGGATGAGTTTTACGAACTCAGTGCGTGGAGCATCCTCGATGACTCACTCTGTCATAAACACATCAATTTATGTAATCATATAATTCACATCATTTGACTAATCAACATTTTGAATCACATACACTTCATATTCACTTAATTCCTATTTCACATCAGAAGTCATTCAAACTATTTATTTCAATCATTTAAATCATACATATCAAATGCATATGTAATGATCATGAGACTCACTTTTAATTGTTATTGTTGTGACTGAGTGCCTGTAACTGTCCCGTATCTATTGTGGATACTGGGCTTATTAATAACTGTCCTTTACCCATTGGGGATACAGGGCTCATTTTACATAAGGAGCTAGAGGCTCTTACCACATTCTGAGCTTTAAACTCTTTTTCACTTTCTAAGCTTTAAACTCTTTTTCGGCGGCTACTCTTGTCATAATAGCCTTTATATTGTCATGCATTCATGTAATGAAATGCATCACATGTATTCAGTTAATCAATTGTACTCAATTTTACACTTTCATATTCACGTTCACATTCTTATTCACATTTATCATTGAACCTTAGTCCGGCATTCAAAATTTAAGTTGATAATCACTTATTCAGTCAGATTCACATTTAAGGGGCACTTTCGATGATTTTTACATGCATTAAAAGCCTCAAACATTATTGTTTAGAAACCAACATATTCACATAACAAAACTCAATACAAAATTTTAAAATAGAACAAACAATGAAAGTGAGACCATCTAAGTCAACTCACAGTACCCTTCAGATTAGCATTAACTTCCATGTTCCGGAAATCTCTAGGCACTGACATCCAATCCTGTGTATCAACTTCATGCAATATATATTGTACACACATTACTAATTGTATAATCAAGTAAACATTCAATTACACATATTTCTCTCATTTTTATCTAAAAAATCCTTTGGTTTTGAGAACTGATTGAGATGCTAGGAAGAAAAAAACAAAATACAAAGAAAGAAAAAAAAGATAAATGGGAAGTCCAATAGAGCTTAGCAGTTAAAGGGTTACATCCTAATTCTAAACACAAAATAAAAAGATGAAGTGATTCTTGGTTCAATCGAAGACTTTCCACTTTTCATAGAATTAGTAGATACTAGATGACTCAATGGCGATACCCATCCTTTCGATCGTTTCATGCAGAATGATCAGTAGCTAGAGAGAGACTGGTTTTAGTATCAGTAGCTCAAACGAGCATTCAAAGGGAAGTGGCTTATTTGGTGGTTCGAATCCAATTCGTGAGATGAAAGTTGATCATGGCTATAATAAACGTAGCGCAAGGGTTCCTCCAGTCGAAATCCAATTCCAAACCTGTCTAACTGCTTTTCTAAACTGAAACAATACTCCCAAGTAAGGACAGGTGTCATATCACAACCCTCACTGATGTGGTGTCCAGTCACAACCTATAGAATAATAAGATTATCCTTTTGCTTACTATTTATTTTGAACTTAACATAGATCGATCATCTGGTTCTATTTTATTTCTTACCTAGGTGTATATGTGTAATGTGTAATGTGTAATGTATAATGCATACTTATGTTGACTATTTCGAGTATTTATCCTTAATCACATTACTTGATTTTTAACAACATCATTTGTGTATGTCAAGCTTACTCTATGTTCATACCTCAAAGAACTTGGTCATTCAAATAACATAATTCAATTATTCATCATTTCTTTTCTAGCATTCTAAGTTCACATAATATTCAAGTTATCATTCATTCAATCAAGTTACCCAATACACTTCAATCAATCATGCACTAATGTTATTTTAGCTTCCAAAGATCATAAAATATCCCATTTATCATTCATCTTTACTTAATACTCATCATTCATCTTAATGGAATCTCATTAGCCATCATAGGTTCACCTTCATTCTCATAAAATCCCAAAATTCCATATTTGAACACTTGATATATGACAATCCATTCTTATTTTTATATCCTTAATCATCACCCTAAACATACCACACATTTTTATCTCTTATTTACACATCAAACTAATTACAACTCAAGCTCCATTCCAGCCTATATGTATTATAGGATAGCATTGATAACTCTACAATTTATATATATGTACATGATTTGGGACAATAGGCATAACTTTCACTATGGTTATCAGATTAAGGTCATTCAAGTATGGTTTTGAAGAGGACTTCAAGTTCTACAACTTCTGTGAAGACCAAAGAGAGATTTTGCTGTCTAAAGGGTCAAAATTGCACATTTATGTAAGTGTAATGAGAATGTCTGCCTAGTAGACTTATGTCCCTCCACATGGACATGAACGGAGTTGGAACATTGGAATTCCAGAGAATGTCGACCCAGCGGACATGAAGTCTACCCAACAAACATTTACTGGCCAATTTCCAAATTTTCAACCCCTACAAGTTACATCTAACCCTCCTTATGCATATCTATCATTCCTACTTCAATTCCTCTTCATTCTCATCTCCATTCCAATTCAATACCTTTAACACCAAATCATAATCTATGTTTGATCATCAATCCAAAACAAAGCATTCCTACATATACACATTCATCATAAATTTCTAAACTTGTTCCACCTTCATTTCATCTCTAACTTTTCACACAAACTCTTTTTCATTAGCTTCAAACTTATTTTAACCAATCTCTATAACACCCAAAGTAATCCACATGAATATAAGGAAAACAGAGCATAACAACATCCATTCACTAATCAAATTTCTACACTTTTTTATACACCATTCTCATAATCATTTTAACCCAAAAGCATCACTACATCAATTTATGAATCATTACTCATTACATATGTAAAAATAAGACATTTACATCCAAGTTTTCTCATTAAAGTTTCATCATATATTTACCCTAATTTCATGATCATCTAACCCCTAACTATCTTCATACATGCTTTACTCAACAAATTAAGAAGGATAATGCTTTACACTTACTTGTTTATCTTTAAAGCCTTTAAATCACTCTTAACCCTAGATTTTGAAGCATCAATTGATCTTCTTGCCAAGGTAGAATAAGTGGCTTTTATCAAGAAGAAAAGATAGCGAGAACTTTTGAAGTAGCTAGTGATGGAAGAAAGCAAGGTTCAACTTTGATGCTTGGAGAAGATAATTTCGTGATATGGAGAAAAAGCAAGAAGAAAATATGAAGAAGAAGGGTGATAAAGATGAAGAAAAGAAGCATGTGTCGTGGGACAAGAATGAAAGACAATAGAGAGAGTCTTTCAAATGGGCATAAAAAAGTGGTTATAAAGACTTGGTGGGTGTCATGACACTTGTCATGACACCTTCCACTTGGTAATTAATACTTAATTTCTTAGTCCATTTGTCTCCAATGTCTAATCTAATTCTCTCCCAATTATTTTATGACACTTTTCATCAAATCTTAAAGTCATTTATCAATATTTCCAGTGCCATTTGACATTTAAATATACTACCATTTATCAATTGTCTTGCCACTTAGCATTTTTCCTAGTATATAAATACCCAAAATCTCAAAAATTCTCAAATTTCACCAAAACATTCTAAATAACTATTTATACTTTCCAAAACAATTTTTAAGACACATAATCCACAATTCACGTAATAATCATTTTAAATATTAATTATACCCAGAAAATGTCAAATGAGTGCATGTATAGTCATTGAAATATATGCAAAACAATCAAATTCACGTTTGTTTATATCAATATTATGCATGAGTATGAAATGTATTTTTCTAATCTCTCATTGCTATTTCTCATTTACAGAAATCCAGAGTTCTAACTCTTAGTATGGAAACAGGATCTTACAACGTTAATAATTATTTATGACATTTTTAATCTATATTATCGTATATAATATTTAGATTTTGTGTTGTTAATTTATTATTAAAATTAATTAAAAATTATAATCATTGTATATAAAAAAAACACGTACAAGATTTTGGTTATAATTTGAAAAATACTTATATATAAAATAAAAAATACAAAGATTAGTTTTATCACTCAAACTCGTTTTTATTATAATTTGAGCCAAGTAATTTTCTTAGGTACTTTCCATACTTAAGCAATTTTTTTAAGCAACTTGTTCTCCTCTTCAAGAAGTTGAATGTATGTTAGTCTTGATGAGGATGAATCAATTGGCTCAAGGCCAAGCTCAGACCTTTGATGTAGTCGAATCGTGTCCCAAGCTCCTTGTTGTAAATGTCTTCTACATTTGGCTCACTTCCATCAAAAATTGATGCTTGCAACAACTTTTACATCTTATTTTAAAATTTTAAAAACAAATTCAATATTATTAGTTATACTAAATAAATAAAGAAATTTAAATTTAAAACAAATTTTATACTTATATAGTTATTATGCGCTTCTTAGACATCCACCATTAACCTTCCATATAATGAGTGAGTTTGTAGAGTGTGATCATATCACACTTTTCTCCATGTAGTTTCTTCTCACTATGTTTTATGATAAAAGAACATGATGCACAATAAATAATATAGTTTTTATTGATATAATTATAACTTGTAAATAAAGACCTTACATATTCATTTTGCACGGCAAAAAATGATTTGGAGCCCTGATTATGAGGAGTTTTTATTTTTCCTCTATTCACCTTGGCTTTCTCACACTTTTCTGAAATAGAGGAAAAAATAGTCATTAAATCATGTTAGAAGATTAATGGACGCAATTGTGAAGGAAAGAAGACAAACCTAAACATTGGAAGAGATCTAATAATCACACAAATTGCTCCAATTTTCTTCAGACATCTATTTCAGAACATGTCTCCTTGTCTCCTTATCCGAAGGAAAATATTTTTAATATTGATGCAGTCAATAATGATGATCTCTGGTCCTTTGTTTCAATAGTGAAGTGACAAAGTTTGAAACATCAAGGTTGACGATATTAACGATATTCAACTTCATCTATAAACAACAACTAAAAGTGTAATTAATCTTAAAATAAATGAAGCAATAATATATATAGTTAAATAAATTGAAACCAAAACTTTATCCAAAGCATTCTCTAGTAAGTTGTTTTCCTTCAACTGCTTGGTATGCTTTAGGTAAGGTAATTTAGTTCTGGCAATTACCCCTAACTCTCTAGGCAAGTTTTTTTATTGAACCTGGTTTACAGGATGACCTTTCAAAGTATCAATATAAACTGACAACTTGTTGTTCATTGCAACATTCATTCGTTGTAACTCAAAACCTCTAGTTATATCTCTAACTCTTTTTCTTTTTTTATTATTGGAACATGATAAAAAATGAATAATGATAAGAAAATATGCATTAAACATGTTAATATATATTTGAGCATAAGTTTATTTGTAGGTATTAAATATTAAAAAACCTTCAGATCCCTTTATACGAGTTGAGGTAGATGGATGTTTTTATTGACTTGCTTCAATGGTTTATGAGGATGATTGTTGTTGTTGGATAGGATTTGATTGATGTGGTTATTACTGGGTAGGAACAATTTCGATAGTTGTCACCTTCTTCCTTTTGTTTCTACCAGGTGCCATTATATTGGATATCTATAACTCAAACATTAATAATCCACATTAACTCAATCATCAACAATCTGCATTATCATAACTCGATTATCAACAATCCACATTAAGATCAATCAATCATAGCATAACTCAAACATCAACAATCTGCATTAACCTAACTCAATCATCAACAATCTACATTAATATGACTTAGTCATCAACAATTTAACATTAACATAACTCAATCATCAATAACCCTCATTAATATAGCTCAAACATCAACAATACTCATTGACATAACTCAAACATCAACAATACACATTAACATAAGTGAAACATCTAATAAAACACATTAACATAACTCAAACATCAACAATACGCATTAACATAAGTGAAACATCTAACATAACTCATTAACATAACTCAAACATCAACAATATGCATTAACATAAATGCTAACAACATTATATTTCAAACAATATAAAGAACTAAATGCACCAAAACTTCAACATTGCATATGGAAAATGATTTACCCAATGTAACATCAAAAAAATATTGGGGTTGTAATACTAGTTTAAGCTTATATAGAATTAAAGTTATGGTTTTTTCCATTTTTTAAGCTCTTTTACTTTTATTGGTTTGCAACATAATTACTTAAAAAAACTGGCCCAATTATCCCAAAGTTAAGGACACATGCTTTGGCAAACAACAATGAATTCTAACAGGAAGTAATTGTTGCCGAAGTACATAACAATCATAGCTTTTTAACACTTCCCTCTTTGACATTGACACAACAGGCTATATTAGATGCATACCTATCAAGAAAATTAACAGATTTGAGAAATTGACAAAAAGTTTATTTCTCCTTTTTTGACATAGTGTAACAAGCAAGTGGAAATATGCATGACCCATCATCTATTCTTTTCAAATGCAAATCTTCTTTTATATTCATGTCTTCTAAGTCTAATCTAGCCTTAATTATGTCTTTCAATTTATCATCAATTCCCATCAAAGTTTCTAAAATATTCTTACAAATTTTTTTCAATATGCATCACATCAAGATTATGATTCAATAGCAATTCCTTCCAATATGATAAATTGGAAAATATTCTTTTTTTATTCCAATGAATCTCAACAACACTTCGCTTTCACTTTCAATTACTTAGATGTTTGCCAAGTGTAATGTCACTCAAATGTGATAGTTGGTAAACCACATCATCATTAGACAAATGCAAAGGAGCTTCACCTAATTTTACTTTGCAATTAAACAATTTGCTTCTTCTCCATCTATTCCCATGTTCAAAGTAACGATGATGTCCTGCATAATATATTTAATTTATAGCCTCATTAAATGAGTTTGCTGGCTACATACAGGATAGGTCATATACTTTTAGTACTCCATCTAGACTATTAGGTTAGCTATGGTTGCACGCATCACATGCATGCGGATGCATTGGAAGTGTTAGAATCAAGATTCCGAAACCATGACAACCCCAAATCCATAAGATTAAACATACATGCATAGATATGTATAAAAGAATATGAAATGTAGACTTTTTACCTAGTGTATCTCCTCCTTTCTTGTTTCTTTTCCTTATTTGGGTTGTTGCAAACACCAAACCTTTCCTTGATCACCCAAGAACATGCAAAGAAGGAAGATGAAATAATGTGTAAGGGTTTTAGAACAACAAACTTGATCAATTCAAGTAGATGCTCAATATGGGAGATAGATCAAGGTTATCTTACATACATGTAAGATTTATACAACAATTGCAGAAATTTGCATGAAGATAACTCAAGAACACTTCTCACTCTCTCTAGAACTCTTTTATTATCCTTTCTCTATCAATTGAGTTTGTAAGAAGTGAAGGAAGGTCATGTACATAAGTGAAGAATCACTTATATAGCATTTCGGCCTTCTATTATGATCGTGACCTTCCTTTCCTTCGATCGTGATCTTAACCCTACGAGGCATGATCGTGGCCTGCTTAAAATAGGTTATACACACTTATTTTCATCCGATATTTTATGCTTGTGACCCTTAGGTTACCGGTTATTTTAGGCACTTGAATTAACTTTTAATTCAAGCATATCATGAAGGATTTCATAATGCCTATTTACCATAATATAAGTGGATTAACACACAAACTCTCTGATAGTTAACTATCTAAATTATGAACCTTTCCATAAACAATTACCATGCGATTCATCCTTTCACCATACTATACCCTACTTGGTTCAGAGTATGGGTTATTCGTCAACTCCCACCAATCTGACTACGTCATATCTAGTCCAAGTGATGTTAGTTCTTGTCCTGGGATCTCATTACTCTATGTGTCATTGAAGACTCTCTTTGTGACACATAATTGCTCTGGCCAGAGACTCCCGAGTAATGACCCTAATAAGAGACTCCCGAGTAATGACCCTAATACACCATTGATATGATAAGATTAATCATTGACTTTTGATAAATCATCCATATGATAATCTCATAGCATGTCTTCCAATGTACTTAGTACCCTTAGTAAGTATCCACATATTAACTTTAAACATCTCATGCTTACAGTTTATGAGATCCACTACTTGATCAAATCAAGGAGTATAATATGTGCTAGTTTTTCTGGATTAATAATGTCCTGTCTTATTAATCCTATAACTAGGGATTATCTAGATAATAACATAATTGTACATGATAGGAATCTCATTATCATGATCTCATCATGATTTTCTTCATGCTATGTTTTGTACCATGGACTTCATTAATTCAATTTAAGGTCAATATCAATTCATATATAAACGAATATCAAATTAATGAAAAAAAGTGCCTTTCGCTTTATTAATCAAAATAAAGTTTGTTCAAAAGTGTTAAAGGTGATTGCCTTTAGAGACTACTCTAATAATATCCCGCTTGCACTAAATCCAATCGCTTTTGTATCTAATACCATAAGCGAGTACACAATAATCAAATTTTGTTTGAGGAAGTAGCTTAGTCAAAGGACTAGCGATTTCTGATCTGTGGTCACTCTTTCTATCTTTGTATCACCTCTATCAATTATCTCTCTGATCAGGTGATATCTCCTGAGTACGTGCTTGGATCTCTGATGAGACCTTGGTTTCTTGTCCTGAGCAATAACCTCATTGTTGTCACAGTACAACAATATTAGGTCTACTATGCTAGGAACCATTCCAAGTTCCATGACAAACTTCTTGATCCAAACAGCTTCTTTTGCATCTTCCGTAGCTGCAATGTACTCTAACTCGGTTGTCAAATCTGCAACAGTCTCTTATTTGGAGCTTTTCCAACTGACTGCACCACCATTCAATGTGAAAACATAACCTGAGTGGGATTTGGAGTCATCCTGGTCAGATTGAAAATTGGCATTTGTATGCCTACTCACTACAAGATCTCCATTTCCATATATCAAGAATACATCCTTAGTCCTTCTCAAGTACTTTAGAATATTCTTGACAGCAACCTAGTGACCCTCACCAGGATCCGATTGATATCTGCCCGTAACACTTAGAGCATACGATATATCGGGTCTTGTACATAATATAGCATATATGATTGATCCTGTTACCGAAATATACGGGATCATACTCATGCAATTCCTCTTATCTTGAATCTTGGGAAATATAGATTTCAAGAGTTTAATCCCATGAGTCATGGGAAGAAACCCTCTTTGGGACTGCTCTATACTAAACCTATTTAACACTTTGTCTATGTACGTTGACTGTGAAAGACCTAGCAACTTCTTTGATCTATCTCTATAGATCTTTCTTCCCAATATATATGTTGCTTCTCTAAGGTCTTTCATGGAAAAATTACAGGACAGCCAAACTTTGACTGATTGTAAACTTAAGACATCATTTCTTATAAGTAATATGTCATTCACATATAACACAAGGAATATGATAGCACTTCTACTAACCTTCTTGTACACACAAGGTTCATCAGGATTTTGTGATAAACCAAACTCTGTGATTGTCGAAATCAGATGTTCCAACTCCTAGATGCATGCTTCAATCCATAAATGAATTTTTGAAGCTTATATACCTTTCTGCCATCTCTGGATATGAAGCCCTCAGGTTGTATCATCTACACAGCCTCTTGTAGGTTTCCATTTAAGAAAGTCATCTTCACATCCATCTGCCATATTTTATAATCATAATGAGCAGTAATAGTTAGGAGTATTCTAATCGATTTAAGCATAGCTACGGGGATAAATGTCTCATCATAGTCATTTCTTTGTCTTTAACGATAACCTTTAGCAACTAACCTCGCTTTATAGGTAATCATACTACCTTCCATGTTGATTTTCTTCTTAAAAATTCACTTACACCCTATGGGTTTTAACCCTTTAGGTGGCTCAGCCAAGGTTCATACTTGGTTTTCACATGTTGAATCCATTTCGGACTTCATGGCTTAAAGCATTTTTTGAATTCTGAACTCTTCAGAACCTTTTTATAGGTTGCAGGCTCATCTTCCTCTATGAGTAATATGTCTTTGTGTTCACTTACAAGAAATCTATATCTCTCTAGAATATTACGTGTCCTACTTGACATACAAACATTTTGTGTGTTAGAAGGTTCAACTATTATTTCATCTCCATATACAACAATTTTAGGTTCAGGCAATTAATTTGTGTCTATTTGAGCATTATGAACTTCTTCAAGTTAAATTTTGCTCTCACTGTCTTCTCTTAGAAGAAACTCTTTCTCTAAAAAGACAGCCCGATTTGAGACAAACACCTTTTGCTCTAAAGCATTATTGAGCTGATATTCAATCGTTTCCTTAGGATAACCTATAAAAAGACATTTATAAGATCTCGCTTCAATCTTGCCTGATTGAATCCACTTCACAGAAGTAGGACAACCCCTAACTTTCATATGAGAAAGATAGGGCCTTTTGTTAGTCCATATCTCATATGGAGTAACTTCAACTGCCTTTAAAGGGACTCTGTTTGTCAAATAAATAGCATTCTCGAGTGCATAACCCTAAAAGGATTTCAGTATATCTGTTAAGCCACCATTGACCTTACCATGTCTAACAAGGTTTGGTTTCTCCTTTCAGCCACACCATTATGTTGTGGTGTGTAAGGTCGAGTCTACTGGGATATTATCCCATTATCTTTGAGATAAGATAGAAATTTCTTGTTTAAGTATTCACCACCTCGATATGATCAAAGTGTGAATACTTCTATCGATTTGTTTATCTACTTCATGTCTAACTTATTTAAACATTTCAAATTCTTCAGACTTGTATCTCATTAGATACACATACCCATATCATGAATAATCATCAATAGAAGTAATGAAGTGCACAAAACCACCTCTGGTATGAATGGACATCAGACCACATACATCATAATGTATTAGGTCTAATAACTCATTCATTCGTTCACCCTTTCCTTTAAAAGGTAATTTTGTCATCATGCCTAATAAGCAGGATTCACATATGTCAAATGATTCATAATTAAATGACCCTAAGCTACCATTCTTATGTAGCTTAATCATGCATTTCTCACTTATGTGGCCAAGTTGACAATGCCATAAGTAAGATGATTTTAGGTTATCTCATTTTTGTCTTTTATTGCCATTGATATTTAAAATTAGATTGGACATATCTAAAATGTAAATTCCATTGCACAATGTAGCAGTACCATACAACATTTCATTCAACTTAATTGAACAACCATTGCTTCAAAAAGTTAAATGAAATACCGTTTTATTAAGATATAAAACAGATACAATGTTTTTAGTCACAACGGGTACATAATAGAATTTTTCCAAAATTAACTCTAGCCCACTAGGAAGATACAATACATATGTACCTACAACTAATGCAGTAACTCTTGCTCCATTTCCCACTCGTAGGTTCATCTCTTCCTTCTTGAGCGGTCTACCCCTGAGACCCTGTATATCAACACATATGTGTGAGCCACATCCGGTATCTAATACCCAAATGTTATGATTAGAAATAGTGTTAACCTCAATGACAAATATCTTACCTGAAGTAGATAGTGGGGCATCTAATGCCTTCTTCTGCTTCAGTGACTCCATATAAGCTTTACAATTCCTCTTCCAATGAACTTCCTTGTTGTAATAGAAGCATATCCCATTTGGCGTTGTCTCCTTTTCCTTTTTCTTGACTACATCTCCCACTGGATTCTTGGACTTCTTCTTCTTCTTTTGAGAACCAAAAGCAAATTCCACTAGCATCACAGCCTTGCTATCCTTCTTGACAGTTTTCTCAGCTATTTTGAGCAGATTAATCAGCTCAAGAACCGTTGTGGATATTTGGTTCATCCGATAGTTAAGCACAAACTGTGAATAACTGTCGGTCCAACTAGTCAGAATTAAGTCTATACTTAATTCATGATCCATAATGAAACCCAAACTGGCCAATCTCTTAATGTAGCCATTCATCTTCAGCACATACTGCACCGAAGATAATCCCTTAGCCATCTTTGAACAAAAAAGCAACCTTGAGGTCTCGAACCTTTCAGACCGAGCATACTCATCAAATAGTTCCCTCATATAGTAGACTATGGTAGGATCATCCATAGCCTCATGCTGCTTTTGCAGCTTTGGTGATATAGAGGCTAGCATTATATAGCTAGCTAACTCACTATCATCTAGTAGCTTCTTGTAAGCTCTCTAATCTTCATCAGATGCATCGACAACGGGGGGATCGGGAAGTAGTTCATCTAGGAGATATCCTAGTTTTTCAGATTTGAGAACAATTCTCAAATTTCGTAGCCAATCCAAGAAGTTTGGTCCTGTGAGTTTGTTGGAATCTAATTGGGAGCATAAGTTCATGCTAGAAGATATTGTGGCGATTCAATAACCTAGAAGAATGAGAGAAAGTGTTAGAATGTACACTTAATGCACATCTACAAGCACTTTAATAACATGCATCATGGGTCTCATTATTCTTATTCAAATCCATAGCCCTCACTATGAATTTGGGAAAACTTATAGTTTTCTTAATAGGTTGATATCCAACATCACCAAAAATTACTTGGGTTTGCCCAACAAGCCACCTTAGGTCAATCGGTAGGTATCATTCATACCAATTGCATTCAATTATGCAATTATCGACTTGTTCCATCAACTGTTGATTTAACACACTCATTAGGTTAGCAACTCTTGATTTATATATATCTCATACATATAACCCAACTTCGCCTCTATCCACGTTGACCTTGGGTTTGCCCAACAAACCAACGCTTCTAGTTAGGACCAACCCATTAATCTAAAATTCTAATTTCTATGGTTTGAACATATTCGTGTAGAGCAGGCTTAGGTTTGCCTAATAACCCAACTCTAAGAGAAACCTAATTCTTGCAATATCAATGGAAGGCGTAAGTCCAAATTTTTTGTTTGAGGGATTTGCCTTTTGGGCTCATCAGTACTTGGATGATCTTGATTATGTATATCACATATACATTTAGATTATGACAACTCAATTGAATTGAGCCTATGTCCATAACTACCCTTAAAATACATCTGATGCATGTATCACATAAAGGAGGTTTAAATTTAGGTTGTGACTTGACTATGCATCCAATGTTCGTGATTCGATTCAACTACTGAACCTAATTGGGCACTAATGTTAGTCTTGGCTAACCCAAATTAAGAATGTGATTCAATTAGGAATCCTAAAATTTAATTATTTTGATGTATAGATTAAACACTTTAATCCTAGTTTATAAGCCTTTATCTAGTCACACTAGAAATGTTATGCTCTACTTAGATTAATTCTAAATTAATCGCTAGGGTTTTTAAAATTCCCATACACTAATTAGTCCTCTATAATATCCCTAGGTCATCTCAAATTTATCTAAACAATTTCAGCATATGCCAAAATTACCTTGACAGCCAAAATCGTCAAGATAAAAAAGTTAACCTACTAGATACTAAAGAGACCGATTCAATGTTCGGAAAATTTCGGAACTTGATTTTAAGCACATGTATTAAACATGTTATTTTTATCAAAATAATATATTTCTTATCACATAAGAACCTTATTTTGGTCTCGTAATCGAAATAAATACATTATAAGTCATTTAGTAAGTCAACTCCATAAACTTTCAAAAAGCTGACCAATGTTGACTTTGACTTTATTTATTAATTGAATCAAATTCAATTAATTCTAGAAAAATTCCAGAGTCTTATATATATTCTAAATTTATCTAATAAAAAATTCCAGAACCTAATTCTTAGGAATTATTTATTAATAAATAGGAAAAAGACAGCATGTCACATGTGTATGACACTTGCCACATTACTTTTAACACTAGTCAACCATTACATCATGCTTGCATAAGATAACCACTTTAACAACAAATGTCACGCATCTCATACATGTGGCAACATCTCATCTTATGCGTTTATGCATAAATTTTATTTAAAAAATTATAAAAATTAATTTGGAATTTTTCATGAATGCATGTTCATCACATTTCTAAAATTTCCAAAACCTCACACATGCATCAGGCTGAAACTAAATTCGTAATAAAATAGTAAAGGACATTCAACTGCACTTTCCTTTTACAAAAACATAACATAACATCAAAATAGAAAAAAAATATATAATTAATACGAATTTTCCTAAAACAACACATGGAATCAGTTTTCAGAAAATCCCAAAAATCAACATATGAACAATCTAGATATAAATTCAAAATAAAATAGCAACTGACATTCAATTGAAATATCCTTTTACAGAAACATAATATAACATCTTATAAAAATTTTTGTGAAAGAAAAATAAAAAAAATTATAATTTACACGAATTTTTTCGAAACAACATGCAAGTCAGTCACAACCCAGCAAACACTTTGCATATGTTCAATACATCATCTATTACATGCACAAATAAGCTCTGATACCACTGTTGGGTTAGCCATGGTTGCATGCATCACATGCATGCAGATGCAGCGGAAGTGTTAGAATTAAGATTCCTACACCATGACAACCCCAAATCCACAAGATCAAACATGTATGCATAGATATGTATAAAAGAACATGAAATATAAACTTTTTACCTTATGTATCTTCTACTTTCTTGTTTCTTCTCCTTGTATGGGTTGTTTCAAAAACCAAACCCTTCCTTAATCACCCAAGAAAAAACAAAGAAGGAAGATGAAACAATATGTAAGGGTTTTAGAACACCAAACTTGATAAAGTCAAGTAGATGTTCAATATGGGAGATAGGTCAATGCTATTTTGTATGCATGTAAGATTTACACAACAATTGCATAAATTTGCATTAATTTAACCCAAAAATAATTCTCACTCTCTCTATCACTCTTCTAGAACCCTTTCTCTATCAATTGAATGTGTAAGAAGTGAAGGAAGGTCGTGTACATAAGCGAGAACTCACTTATATATCATTTTGTGCCTTTTGTCACAATCGTGGCCTTACATGCCACGATCGTGGCATATCTCGCCTTCGACCATGATTGTGGCCTGTTTAAAATAGGCCATACACACTTATTTTTCATCCTATCTTTTATTTGTGTGACCCTTAGGTTCCCAGTTATTTTAGACATTTGAATTAACTTTTAATTCAAGCACATTATGAAGGTTTCATGATGCCTATTTACCATAATATAAGTGGATTAACACACAAAATCTTTGATAGTTAATTATCCAACTTATAAACCTTTCCATAGATAATTACCATGCAATTTGTCTTTTCACCATCATATACCCCACTTAGCTCAGAGTATGGGCTATCTGTCAACTCCCACTAGACTGACTACGTCACATCTAGTCCAGGTGATGTTAGTTCTTATCTTAGGATCTTATTACTCTATCTTGGTCGAGTGGACCGTTGACACAGGAGCCACACACCACATCTACACCAACAAAAACTTGTTCAAAGAGTTAAATGATGCTACCAGTGGTGAGTTCATGTACATGGGCAACTCCTTGGCTTTAAAATTTGTTCTATTTATTCCTGATATTCATAGAAACTTAATTTTTGGTGCCTTAATTAACAAAGTTGGTGTTAAACTTACTTTTGATTCTAATAAACTAACTTTAACTAGGAATGGAAACTTTGTTAGTAAAGGTTTTTGTAAGAAGGCTTATTTATACTTGATATTAAAATGAAGGCATCTACTTCTTCTGCTTATGTTGTTGATTCTCTAGACCTATGACACTCTAGACTTAGGCATATGAATATGAGGTTAATTAAAAGGATGCAAAGCTTAAACTTGTTGCCTAACCAAATCACCAATGAAATGAAAAAATGTCAAATTTATGTTGAGGTTAAATGTTTTAAGAAAACTTTTAATTAATTTTAAAAGTTTTAATTAATTATAAGATTACAAAAAATACAAAAAAAATATTTTTTTGTACCTTAAACTCCTGATAATAAAAATCCTTTGTTGCCTGTGAGATATTCTTCTATATATAACCCTCAAGATTAATCTTCTCCTTAAATTTGGATGTCATGTTTCTTGAGCACGGTCCAGACGAAATCAACCTAATAAAAATAATTAATTTTATATCATTTTTAAATTTAAACATATAGTGTTTCGTGTATTTTTACCTACAAATTGTTGAAAATTATTATGTAAGTTCTTTCATCAACTCCCTCAGCTCTAGGCTGGAGGTCGCCTCCTTCATCCGCATCGTTTACCTCTGATATCTCTGTCAGTATAGGAGTGGTGGATGGTATAGTAGCAAGTACGAAAGGTAATGCCTCATCTGCAAGTATAGTAGTTGGAGGTAAAACATCTGATTAGCTGTAGAATGTGATGCTTCACCTACACAGTAACTGGCTCCAAATCATGGTCTAAACCTTAATCGCATTATATTATGTTTTCTCTTTAGTGGCATATTTTAACCTAAAATTCATATTTTATTAAATATTGCATAAATATAAAAATTTCAATTTAATATATAACAACATATTGTTGATTTAATAATTGATTTATTGAATATAATATTCTATTACAAACACAAATTAATCACTATTAGCACTTAATTGTAAATCAAAATCATTATCATCTTCTTTTTTCTAAAGAATTAGAATCAAACTGAGGCTCCTCTTCAGATCTCTTGCCCTCCTCATCCTCTCCAGATGAAATTTAACATATTCACTATTTGTATCGTTCAAAAGTTCATTCTCGTCATATGTAACAGATGTATTTACTTCATAAATATCTTCCTGAAACACTTCACTTTCAATTATCTGTTCTCCTTTTCTATGTGATTCAAAAACACCTCTAGGTTTAACTTTGCAAATGGCCAACCAATCTGACTTATCTCGTTGTAAGCTGGGAAAAGGGGCATAATACCCTTGGATCACTTGCATCGCCAACACGAAAGGTTCAAATTGTCTAAATCTTCTTTACTGGTTGATTTCAACTAAATTGTATCGGCTATGCACTTTTGTACCAACATTAGTAGTTGGATCAAACGAGTCACACTTAAATATCAAACTACGACTAGAAATATGCCTTTCAGACTTTATCTTGAATATTTGAGCAATTGACGATAATTGAGTCATTGTCTCATAATTTGGCCATAATTCTTGGACAGTTGAGTGTAGTAAGTCAAAAAATTATTTTGCATGTAGGTTTGGTTCTTCTTCAAGATTTTCTATATTTTCCTAAAAGGTATAACCAACTGCATCATAAATCATTTCCATATAAGTATTTTCAGTTGCACCCATATTATTTGTTCTAAATCTAATCCCCTTTCAAAGTCATCCATATTTACTAACAAGTTTACTTCATTACCCCTTAAGGTGCTACAAAATAATGGCTACCCATGTCGTGTCCACTTAAAATAATTTAGAACAAACCATTTTCTCAACAAATGGCCATTTACTTCATCAATAGGAAGGAAACGAATATGTTTGCATTTTTTACATGGGCATCTGATCTTTAGACCATCCATACATACAGGTTATGAATAAAATTTTCAACTCCCTCAACAAACTCAAGATTAATGAAATCATCAGGTATTAATCTTCTGCACATCCAAGATCTATCAACATTACTCATTTCTATAAAACCGTTAATTTAAAAAAGTGATTTCATAGTTAGTATCCTTCATGTCCTCTAAGTTTACAGAACATCGAAACTTTACACAAAATCTCCTAAGTATTAATCAAACGAATTAATTACCTAAAATTGATGTCAATACTATGGTACATTGCATTGTTTACACCTATGAATCAAGAAAACAAGTTCTCGTTGTGACTCCTAAGCTCGCAAAATTTTTCTTCAATAAGCTTCACAGTAGCTGCATCATGGGTTTCCAGCCTATATACCATCCTAAGAGTTTATCATGTAAAGAACTATCTTGTTTATTAAACCTATGAATTTCTTGTGTTAATACTAGGTTTGAATTAATCACATTGAAGTTGAAGTATTTATGTTTAAATTATTCACCTACAATTGATTTCAATACTATGGTACGTGGCATTGTTTACACCTATGAATCAAGAAAGTAACTTCTTATTGTGACTCCTAAGCTCGTGGAATTTTTCAACGATAAGCCTTAAGGGAGCTGCATCACGGGTTTCCAACCTATATATCGTCTTAGGAACTTAGTTATGCCTTAAATCATCCATAAGATCTCAAATTTATTCCATATACAGTAAATACTTAGACTATTAAAGAAGAACATAAAAACTCATCAATGATTATAAGAATATTCTAAACAACAACACAAAATCAAGACCTCCTTTGCATTCACACAAAACCCAAACGCATCATAATTGTATTATTAAAGCAATATATATAGTAGACATTAGTTGGACTACTTACCTAGATAGACGAAAAACTCCAAACTACAAAGAAGAAGGATGAGTAACGCTCTTCAACACAAATAGGGCTTACAAAAAAGAATATTTCGTATTTAATATAATACACTTGTTCAACAATTTTGTTATATTTTTACTATATTAAAGCAAGTAAATCAGAAAATAATATTGTTTATTTTGAAATAGAAATATGTGGACTTTTAGTGGGATTAATGTTAAAAATATTGCTATACCAAATCAATCCCAACTTGCTTGGTTTAAACTATCCATAAAACCATACAGAATACTATAGAATATTCTAATTATAATTTTCATATTGATAATCGACACGACTATCGTTAAGAGAATTTAACTTAAAACAATATAAAAAGAAGGGTAAATTATTCTAAAATAAAAAAAAGTGTGTGAATTTTCTTTATTATTTATATATCAAAATTTTAAGTATATATATAATTAACAAAAAAATTATCAATTATAATAATCAAAATTAACCTTAATAATTTAAATACTCTTTAAACCTTTATAAAACTAGTCTTTCATCAACAATTAATCAATTATGTAATAACAAATTAAATTACACAATTTAAGTTATCAAAGGTATAGCAAATTGTCTTACATTTTCATCCTACCAATCTTACCTTTCTTCTTTGAATCTTTCCACAAATCTGTAAAATTTGCCATAAGCCTAGGTAATTATTTAGATAAGCATGATTAGGTGTCTAAAACTTTCCCTATTCTGCAATCAATCCCCATACTTTCTTTCTTAGATTAGGACTTTATAGTTCCTTTTCTTTTAGAACAAGAACAAACTATATCCAATGAAATGGAGAGCAACATACTAAAATTTGATTGAATACTAAAATTTGAGGCTATCAAGTAGGTTATAATGGTGTATTGTTCTGCTATATTCATAAACTAGTACTAATAGATATACATGCAAAAACTTGATACATTTTTTTATATTCTAACCTCATCCCCAACTTGGTTTGTAAGACGTAAAGTATAGCCTTTCTTTTTATAGCTTCTCCAGTTATGTCTTTATTTTCTTTTCATAAAAGTTAAAGTGATTTTTTCACTTTTTTGTTTTCATTTTTTCTCTTATTTTTCTTTATCCCATCAGGTATTATCCTTTTTTTAAGTGGTTGAATCTCTTTATAAATATAAGGTGGCCAAAATTTTGATCTCTTAATTAGCTACAATAGGTTCTTATAAACCTTTATGAACCTTTCTCTTTTGTGATTAGCTAAGGGCATTATCCTTTGGTTCTTTCTTGACATTGAAAATGATATTAATGGCATAGGTGTATGGGTACCCTATAATTGTATATGATCTCTCTCCCTAAGTGTACTATATATGTATCATCTCTATATACCATTTTATATGCTCCATCTATATTCGTAATCACTCTCCATTTCATCGGATGTAGCTTGTTCTTATTCTAACTTCAACATTATTTCTAGTGCAATGTCATCTTTCCACCTTATTGCTTACTCCTTTATACTATAGATACCAACTAGGTATGTAAAAGACTCTGAAAGATTCTATAGAGGTCAAGAGAGGTATGACAGAGATTAAAATAGATTTAACACAATATAAAGGTATTTAGGAATCATTAAGATGAAGATTCATTTTTTCAATGTAGGAATGATTCATTTTTTTCATTATAGAGACCTGTATCAAAGTTATAACACTCCCATCATTAAAAGAAATAGATTTTTATCAATTTAAATTACACAGAACACTACCATATAATAAACATCAACATAACAGGCTTTTCATCAAATACCTTACATGCATCAAAAATTCATCCCAACATTACAACTAAAATCACATCTTGTCCCTTCCATCACTAACATGTATACATTAAAATTGTTTTTCAATCATAGAATACCCAAATAAACGAATATTATTAAATATCCAAATAAATCCAACATTTGTTGAAATAATATAGATGAAAGGCTACAAGAATACTTCTGTCGAAAGACACAATGACAGTGACCGCAGAAGACAAACGTTGACGAGTAGAAGAGTTCACGATAGAGAAACCAGAGAGAGGAAACACGCTTGAGAAAACACAAGCGAGAGAGGAATAATTAAGAAGAAGACGCAGTGGGAGGCTTTCGGGTGAGTTTAATACCAAACGAAGTCGTTTTCATTTTAATTAAAATGCTGAAGCTGAAGCAGACGATGATGTTTACCTTAAAATTTACCAAAAGAATTTACCGATATAAATTTTTCTGTCGATAAACTCAAAACTTTTTTATTCCGCCAACAATTCCCACCTTCTTTACCGAAAAAAATTTTATACCATTGCTAAAGTCCGTCATAAATTTTTTCAGGATGATTTTTCTCTATATTTACCGACGAATATTACTACTGTGGCTAAATGAATTTTTTCTCGACTATGTTATTGACGAAAATTGATTTTTGTTGGTAATTTGCAACAATTTCTTTTCCGTCGATAAATCTCCATCGCTAATTTCTAATTTTCTTATTATGTTATGGAAGTCTACCTAGTGCCAAAAGAATTTCTAATATTGGAAGGTGATAACTTACATAACTTATTTCCTCAGGTGGGCTTCGAGGCTAACTCATGGGCACATAGTCGAAGAAAAAAAATTTCACCATAGTAGTTGTCAAAAAAGACTACTTTGGACCCAAACTTTTACCACAAGTCGCGCCCACCTTTGCATGGCAATCTTGCTTCAGTCCACTTAAGCAAGATTCAGCGTTCTCATATGAATGTCGTCGAACACGTCATACGCACATAAGTGTTTAAAGTGTTTCACTCACATACAAAATAACACTAGTGTATAATAAATAAAAGAAAGCAGCAAGAGATATATAGCCGAAGCTAATCGTTCATTAACCCTTAATAAAATGATAACAAAAGATACAAGTTCGTCCTTCTTGAAGCACTTACAAGGAACTCCTTACTCGAACCCTTCTAATGAGAACCCCCAAAAGCTCTCTCCTCGGAGTGATTTCTCTTACTGAATGAATGACTCAGTGATTGAATGAATAGCTCTCAACTCTAATGAGTTATTTATAGGCACCTCTTGCTTGGAAAGCAAGTTCAAGAACTTTAAGGATCTCCACAATCCTAGTTGATCCTATCAACTAAAGATTACACTGCATCACATCGACCAATGGGAAGACATCTCCTTTCCTTTAGGACTCTTCTAATTGGCTACATTACATCAAAATCTAATCAAATAAAGATTACATGCCAACCGCATCCATATCCTTAAAGATCTTCGCTATCTTTAGATGATTCTCCCATATGGTCTTATCTCTTAGATTTAATGAATCTCCAATGTGATCTTCAAGTTGATCTCGCCAAGTCATCATGTGCCACATCACACACAGTTGCCGTTTCACTACTGATGTGTTTTCCAAGTCACCAAGGCCTATCTGCACATGGTTCCATCAATGCACGTCTATGGAAAAGTCCATCTTCCATGATCAAGCTCACTCATGGTATAGTCTCGTCGCTCCATCACTAAGTACAAGTCATAATCTGAGCTAGTATAAAACCTCGCATGTTTTACATACCTTCGACCTGCCTCGCCGAAGTCAAGTGCTTATGCGCCTTTCCTCGCTTGTATGATTTTGCGCACCCTTGAAGCTCGCATAACTTAGTTCACCAACTCTATTTGACCTCGCATCCGAATCTCACGTCTCTTTGAAGATTTCCTCCAATGCGTGCCTACGCATGCGTATATGTATCGAATCTCGCCTACTCTCGCGATCTTTACTGATACTTCCTGCATCCCTCGCCTACTTCATAAGTTCCTCAGGTATTACTTGCCAAGTCATAAGACTTCGGCTTGCTCCCTCGTTAACATGCCTTCCTCGTGTCGATCTGTGTGCCAAGCATTGGCCAAGGCTCGCCAGCACTCGCACAATACTGCAGTCTGAACTTCTTACCTACCTTGTGTTTGAAAGACTTCAGTATGTCATCTATGATTATCATTTTTTCCATTCTTGTGATTGGTGCGGTAGATGGCGTAGGAATTTCCAGCAAAGGGAAGCTATTTAACATTGGTTGAGTGCCAACTGCACTTAGCTTGTAAGCCTTCTGCCTTGGTGCTCATCCAATTTTTTCAAATTTATACTGATCCATGAAAGACAAGAATCGATTTTTTGAGCCTTGTCTACTATTAGTTTTGATATGAAATATATCTAGAATTAATTCTTAGTTACATATATGTACATAGATTCATATATACTTAAGTTGATCCTCTGAAATATTTATAAAAATTCGGGTTGCCAATCAACATCATGCGCCATGCTCCAATTCTAAACCTTAACCTTGTTTAAACAATATGCACCCTACTCCAATTCTAAACCTTAACCTTGTTTAAACAATGTAAACTTGAATTTTTACAAATATTTCAGATCATCAACTCAAGCATATTTGCATCTACATACATATATATAACTAAGAATTAATTCTAGATACATTTCATATCAAAACTAAGACTCGTTACAAAAATAGATGAACAGTTATTTATTTGTAAGAAAATCGATTCTCGTCTTTCATGGATGAGTATAGATTTGGAAAAACTAGATGAGCACCAAAGCAAAATGCTTACAAGCTAAGCACAGTTGGCACTCCACCAATGTCAAATAGCCTCCCTTTGATAGAAAATCCTACACCATCTACCGCACCAACCCCGAGAACGAAAAAAATGGTAATCATAGATAGAGATGTCAATGGGCCAGGCCGGGGCCGGGCCAACGATGGCCCTGCCCGACCGATTGAAAAAATATGCGGGCTGGAATGGCCCAGGCCATGGCTTGGCCCGGCGGGCCAAAAACTGCCCGTGGGCCTTGGGCGGGCCGTGTCTTATCGACCCGTCACTAGGCCCTTGGCCCGGCCTGCCAAGCCCGCCCGGGCCACGGACCACCCATCGAGCTTGAGTAAGCCTGAGCATTTAATTTATTTTCAAAGTTTTTTTAAAAAATTTTAAAAAATTGTAGTTGCATTTTTAAATTTTCGTAAATTATAAATTATAAAATAATCGTTTATAAGAAAATGTAAGATGAAATTACCCATAAATTATACGAAAATATTTATATGAAAAGTTAATAAGTTAATAGCTGTATTAAATTAAATCTAATATCTTTTACATTAATTACAAATTTTTGATTTACTTAAGTTATTTATTAATTATTATAATATAGAATTGATAATTAACTATAGCAATATATAAGTGATTAATTATGATGATATCATAAAGTTATTGAGATATATGTAATGGTATGGATATTTAATTAGAAATTTATATGAAAAGTTAATAAGTTAATAGTTGTAGCAAATTAAATCTACAATCTTTTACATTAATTACAATTTTTTGTTTTACTTAAGTTATTTATTAATTATTATAATATAGAATTGATAATTAATTATAGAAACATATAAGTGATTAATTATGACGATATTATAAAGTTATTGAGATGTATGTAATGGTATGGACATTTAATTAAAAATTTATATGAAAAGTTAATAAGTTAATAGTTATAGTAGATTAAATCTACTATCTTTTACATTAATTACAAATTTTTGATTTACTTAAGTTATTTATTAATTATTATAATATAGAATTGATAATTAATTATAACAACATATAAATGATTAATTATGATGATATTATAAAGTTATTGAGATGTATGTAATGGTATGGACATTTAATTAGAAATTTATATGAGAAATTAATAAGTTAATAGTTGTAGTAAATTAAATCTACTATCTTTTACATTAATTACAAATTTTTGTTTTACTTAAGTTATTTCGTAATTATTATAATATAGGATTGATAATTAATTAGAGCAACATTTAAGTGATTAATTATGATGATATTATAAAGTTACTGAGATGTATGCAATGGTATGGACATTTAATTAGAAATTTATATGAAAAGTTAATAAACTAATTATATATTCATGTTTCATAAAATTATTTAAATTTTCATCTTTTTTCTTTTTAATATATATATTATGTGACAACTTTAAATTATAACAACATATAATGAATTAATTATGATATAATAAAGTTATTGAGATGCATATAATGATATGATTAATTAAGACATTTAATCCAATTAATTAGGACATTTATATGAAAAGTTATAAGCATATTATCATATATTCATGTTTCATAAACTTAATAAAATTTTCACCTTTTTCTTTTTAATATATGTGTTATGTGACAACTTTAAATTATAACAACATATAATGAATTAATTATGATATAATAAAGTTATTGAAATGTACGTAATGGTATAATTAATTAAGACATTTAATTCAAATAATTAGAATTTTATATGAAAGGTTAACATTGTTATGAATACCGGTACGTACCGTACCGGACCAAAATCGGTACCGATATATAAGTTATGGTACCGGATATAAATACCGATCGGTACAGGCCAATACTGGTCGGTACTGACCGGTACCGGCAGTATTTAAAATAACGGTCAAATATCGACCGGTACCGAAAATTTTAAAAAATCGGGGGACCTTTTTGTAAAAATTTCAAAATTTTTTAAAATCTTCCTCCCTCCTTACTACCTCTCTCTCCCCCCCTTTTTTTCAAAGTTTTTTAATTAGTTATTTTATTTATTTCAACTTTTATAATTATTGTTAATTTTTAATTTTTGTTTTTAAATAATAATAAATATTCTTGTTACTAATAATAATTATAAATTAAATAAAACTTAAAATAAATTATTTTTTAATATTTTATATAATATTTATTAATAAAGTATTATTAAAAATATCTTATTTTTAAAATAA
>JANZXR010074834.1:0-11362 GCA_027575705.1 Erythroxylum echinodendron | reverse complement strand
GCCCTCTTTTGATTTTTCTACTAAATTAAATATTCTTGGATTACTTTTGGACATGGAAATATTTTTATAAATAGGGGAAATTATTTTTACCCTTCCTATGATTTTAAACTATTTAAAAATCATTATTAGCTATTTTAGTTAAATCATTGTTATCTATTAAATTGTGTATTAAATTTTTTCTGAAATTTTTGTTCTTGAATAATTTATTTTAATGTCTATGCTCCTTCTACGATCCCACCACATGTTTTTCCCGGGGTCAACACTTATTGAAATTCTTTACGATCTACCTCTGATTTTGTTCGGAGGTAAATTAAGAGAGTTTGTTTTGTTTTAAGATTGACCTGGTGGGGAATTCCTCCCTTGTGGGGCACGCATCCAAATGTCACGTAGGACGTCGGGCACGTGACTCGCCAGGGTAGGGTTCCAGCAAATTACCTATAAAAACATATCATAATGCACACCTATCAATTACCCCTTGAGGTGCTACAAATTATTGGCTCCCTATGTCATGTCCACTTAAAATAATTTGGAACAAATCCTTTTTTTAACAAATGAAGATTCACTTCATTAATAGGAAGAAAACAAATACGTTTGCACTCTTTACATAGACATTTAATCTTTGGACCATCCATATGTTTAGGTTGAGAACATGTATAGTGAATAAAAGATTCAATTCCCTCAACAAACTTAGGATTATTGAAACCATTGGGTGTTAATCGTCTATATATGTAAGATCTATCAACATTACTCATTTATGCAAAATTGTTATTTAAAGAAGTGATTTCATAGTAAGCTTACAAAATATTTAATCTTTACTTTACAGAACATCCCTTAAGTTTCCCCTCCAAATTGAAACCAACATATCCCACCATATGAGTTCACAATTAGAAAACTCAACATATATGAGTATCAGTCAAATAAAACAATATTCCAACCAATAACTACGGCATATGTCATTGTTTACACCTATAAATCCAGAAAGCAAGTTCTCGTTGTGACTCCTAGGCTCGTGGAATTTTTCATCGACAAGCGTCATGGGCGCTATATTGTGATTTTCCATCCTATATACTATCCTAAGGTTTATTATGCATCAAATAATCCATAATTATACAAACTCATTCGACATGTAGTAAATACTTATGTAAGTTATACATCTGGCCATCAATCATTCTAATAATCTTCCAAACAACAATATACAAAACTAAGATAACTATGCTTGAATTAATCACCTAGACGTTGATTTCTAAAGTTTGATTTTAAACAAGCACTATAATACATGGCATTGTTATACCATATGAATCGAGAAAGCAAGTTCTCGCTGTAGCTCCTAGGCACGTGAAGTTTTTCACCGATAAGTCTCATGGGAGTTGTAACTTGGGTGTCTAGCCTAGTTACCATTCTAGGGGTTTATTATGCTTCAAATCATCCATAATTATACAAAATCATTTGATATACAGTAAATACTTACGTAAGTTTATACATATAGCCATCAATCATACTAACAATATTCCAAACAAAAACATACAAAACCAAGATAACTATGTTTGAATTAATCTCCTAGAAGTTGATTTCTAAAGTTCGATTTTAAACAAACACTATAGTACGTTGCATTATTACACCATATGAATCACAAAAGCAAGTTCTCGCTGTGACTCATAGGCATGTGGAATTTTTCACCGATAAGCCTCATGGGCACTGTATCACGAGTTTCCAGCCTATATACTATCCTAGGGGTTTATTATGCCTCAAATCATCCATAATTATACAAACTTATTCGACATGTTATAATACTTATGTAAGTTATACATCTAGCCATCAATCATTCTAATAATATTCCAAACAAAAACATACAAAACCAAGATAATGATGTTTGAATTAATCACCTAGAAGTTGATTTCTAAAGTTTGATTTTAAATAAGCACTATAGTACGTGGCATTGTCACACCAAATGAATCGAGAAAGCAAGTTCTAGCTGTGGCTCCTAGGTGTGGAATTTTTCACCGATAAGTCTCATGGAAGCTGCAACTCGATATACCATTCTAGGGGTTTATTATGCCTCAAATCATCTATAATTATACAAACTCATTCGACATGCAGTAAATATTTATGTAATTCAAAATCTAGCCATAAATCATTCTAATAATATTCCAAACAACAAAATACAAAACCAAGATAACTATGTTTGAATTAATTACCTATAAGTTGATTTCCAAAGTTTGATTTTGAACAAGCACTATAGTACGTGGCATTATTATACCATACAAATTAAGAAAGCAAGTTCTCACTGTGACTCCTAGGCTTGTAGAATTTTTCACCGATAAGCCTCATGGGAGCTGCATCATAAATTTCCAGCCTATATACCATCCTAGGGGTTTATTATACCTCAAATCATCCATAATTTTACAAACTCATTCAACATACAATAAATACTTATGTAATTCATACATCTAGCTATCAATCATCCTAACAATATGCCAAACAACAATATACAAAACCAAGACAACTATGTTTTCATTAATCACCTACAAGTTGATTTTCAAAGTTTGATTTTAAGTAAGTGCTATAGTACTTGGCATTGTTACACTATATGAATCGAGATAGCAAGTTCTTGCTGTGACTCCTAGGCTTGTAAAATTTTTCACTGATAAGCCTCATTGGAGTTGTATCACAGGTTTCCAACCTATATATCATCCTAGGGGTTTATTATGCAAAGAATTGTCATGTCATATTAATATTAAGTTTGAATTAATCACCTATAAGTTCAAGTCTTTATGTTTCAATTTAAACAATGCCCAAACATAAATACTTAGACTATTAAACCCTAATCTAAAACCTCATCAATCAATGTTATAGGTAAAAATTGAAAAGAACAACACAAAATCGATCACATTATAGACATTACTTAGTTGAACGACTTACCTTAATAGACAGACAATTACGACTTACCTTAATAGACAGACAATTACAAACTATAAAGAAGACAAATGAGGTTAGACAATTATCGACGCTCTTCAACACAAAATACAGTTTGCAAGAAAGACAATAAAAAAAAAAGCTTAAGGACCATTCCATTGGAAAAGCTAATCTAATTACTAACCTATGAGATGCAGATTAATGAATTACATGAAAAGGAGCTTACTTCAACAAGAAGAGGTGATTTTTAAAGCCTCTAAGGAGAAGGAAAATTATATATAAGACCTATATAAGTGAGAGTGATGAGGATGATATAAATATAATCGCAAAGAAATTAAAAATTATTAAGATTAAGAGAAAAGTAATTAATCCTAAACCTAGAAGATATGGTTCCTATAGTAAAAATATGCAAAATTTTCAAGTAAGACACACCAAAAGAGCATGTAACACTTCTGCATTCATATAGGCTTCTTTGTCATCAAAATTTTCTTCATTCATAAAACTTCCTAAAGTTCTTCTTGCTTGAATGAAATCAAAATCTATCTTCATTAACCTAAAGAAATCATAACAAAAATGCTAAAAGTGAGTGTTTTGTTCTTATTGGAAAGAAAAGAAAGTATTGTTAAAGTGGAAAAACTAGAAACCATGAAAAGCTTATCCCTTTTTTAAAGGCTTGTTGGTTTTCAAGTTAAAATTTCCATGGATAAACAATATAAAACACCTAATGTGGATAGCCTTACAAAGCCAACTAGCTCCTCATTATGCCTTTTAGAAGTTGTAATCTTTTGAGTGATTTAATCCATTAACAAAGTTAAACTAGGACCTATTTTGATTCATAATTTCCAAATCTCATATGCCTCCTTGAGCAATTTAATGTTACAATGATTAAAGTTGCAATTAAAAACCTTTGAACTAAATGCTCCTTATATTCTTGATAAGATCTTTGTTTCCTTTTTGCATAGAGACTTAAGCCTTATAGAGCTTACTAATATAGTTTTAGAAGGTTCTATTACAATAATCCAATTATACTATGATATTCATATGTTTAGGACTTTATTGTTGGCCCTGGGTTTTGATTCTTATTTCGTGGCGACAAGGGCCTAAAATTTAGGGGACCTTAACTAACGTCAAGATAAAAAGTATTAAATTCTCGGTGGGAGTAAAAACAATTAAAAAATAAAAAAATTTCATGACCGTGACAAGGAGTCATGGGCGTCAGAGGGAAGAGGAGTCACGATCGTGAACTTCCAATGAAAATAACATTTGAGCACAATTGTGTAAATTGATGAATAGTGAAGTTTTTGCACACCCATTTCTAATCTTCATAACTTTCAATATCGAAGTCCAAATATTATAAACTTCATGTCGTTAGAAAGCTAAGAAAAACAGCTACAACTTTCATGAAGACAATTTTTGTCTAATTCTATCTACCTCAGTACAGTTTATTCATTGAAGTTTCAGAACACATTTTTATCCCTTTTTTCCTTTCTCTATCAAAAGAAACTGCTGCTAATATAAAAAAAAACCAGAATCCAACAAACACAATTCAAACATATAAGACTCCAAAAAAAATTGCTTCAGATAAATCTATTCAAATGTCTTTAACAGCTATCAATTTCGTTCCCAACCAAAAAATATATCAATTTAACAGAAGAAGAATTTGGACATGAACAGACGAATATTTCTTTTAACTCTTACTTTTATTCATTTTTCAAATAAAACAGAGTATATACATTGCTCTAATTACAAACAAAAGCCACAACAATAGCTTATACAAAAATACCATATGGATGCTCATGACTAACATGCTTATAAAGGTACCAAAAATGATCCAAACTAACTTAGTTACAAATAAAATATTTCTTGGAGTTTTACTGAAGTTTTTGCAAGTTCACTATTGATCTATTGATTCTTGCACCTGAGAAGTGAAAAATGATAGGATAAGCTGTGAAGCATAGTGGCTAATACGTTTATAGCCATCAGTGATGAGCCACACACACACATAACTAAGCATATTTATATACACCAATCCAACACACAGAGCACTTAATTTAAATTTTAGCCACATAATCCATATCATATATTTTACAATCATCAAACAAAGCATTGAACTATAAATCATGCTCAGCAAATCATAGCAAAGCACGCAATAATATGGCTTAAGAGAATCTCATAAAATAAAATAGTGAAACTGAAGTTTACACCATGAACAGAATGAGTCCATATTTTGAAGCTCATGTGCCACAAATGGGCAGCTAGGAGAAGGCTTTAGGTCAACGTGTACATGACAAACAAAATGGTATCTCTCTTGCCCACATAAGCAAATTTCTAATGCTTACATACTTCATATCATAATCATATTTTCATGAAATTTCTGTTTTTCTTCTTCTCATTAATTCAAAAAGTAGTAGAGTCTTTCAAAGAAAACATAATTTCAATCACAGATTATTTTTCCCACATTCATAATGAATAAAAGCAACCATTTAAGTACACATACAAAAAAATAATTCATCTCATCAACATAACGCCGATAAATGTATTACCCACCTATTTACTTGTAACCTCAAACTTAAGTTTGTCTCTCCTCTTACTCTTTCTTTCAATTTTTCTTGGTTTCCTTCGAACAAACAAACTTCCATTCAAACTAATATATAAATAGAAAATCCTTAAAGTTCTAATATCCAAGAATGAGCTTAGACTTAATCTACGCTTAGTTTAACTAAGCTAAACCAACTAATATCTAATAGAAAATCTATGAAAATTAAAATAGATTTCTTCTCTCCTTTCTCCTTTCATTTTCACATATACTTATTCTCACTAGTTTCTTCTTCTACCAAAACAAGAAAAATAACTAAAGGTTACCTATAAACTCAGTTGAATATTCTTCTTCTTCTTCGTCTTCTTATCTCCTTTATCTTTCTTTCCTTCTTCTTCTTTTCTAGTTTGATTTCTACTTCTCTTCTTCTACTTCTTCCTACATTTTTCCTCTCTCTTTCTTTCTTATTTCACACAACTCTCTCTTTCTCCCTAACCTCTCAAATATGTCTCTCCCTTATATGACTCTCTTCCTCTTTCTCTAGTTTCTTCTAAGTTCTTCTTTTCTTTCTTTCTTACTTTTACACGTCTCTCACGCATGCACCCTTCATTTACTTCTTCTCTTATTAATTTAAAACAAACTTTAATCTTCCAAACTTACCCTTCCATATTTAATCTAATACCTTATAACTCCTTAACCTAATTCTACCACTTCCATTTAATCCATGCAACCATATGAAATAAAAATATTCATAAATAAACTCTATAACTTTCTAATTTAATAATTCTGATTTTTGCTCACTATCTCATTTAATAATTCTAACTTCCAAGAAAAGTTTGGGGTCCAACAATTCTCCCCCTTAAAGAATTTTGTCCTCGAAATTCTTCCCTAAGTGATCAAACAAATGGGGCAATGCTGTCTTATGTTTTCCTCAATCTCCCAAGTAGCTTCTGCACTCGTACGATTTCTTCCAAACGACTATATCCAGCGGAATTGTTCAATTTAGTTGCTATTTAAATACCCTACTATCTTAACTGGTTCCTCAATATATCTCAGGTTTCTCGCAATTTCACTGCCCTTTTTATCGAACTGCAACACACCTCGTCAAGGTGATATGATACTCTCAAAACACTTTTATCTTCTACTTGCTATTCCATATCTCTTCAGCATTGATCCACTTAACTCTTTTGTTTTTCTTGAGTTGTGCAAATTCTACTACAGATTAATTTTCATGTCATACGTAATCATTCACTTACATTTATCATATACAATCACTTTCAATTTCAATTTTATCAGACCTAAGTTCCTTTAACAATAACCACAACATCACCTTAACTTTATGAACCTAATAATATAGATAGACTAGTTTACATTAAACAAAACTCATGCACTCTCTATAACATGTTCAACTTTTTATGCCTAAGTCCTATTTCTAACTGACTCCGATAGTCACTTCTGATTTGTTTTATAGTTATTCATTCCTAAAAATGGAACATTTAATTTACGCGATATAATTCGATAAAATATCTCTATCATAAAAAGATTTCTCACCTCAATCATCTACACTGTTTCCATAATCTTTATCAATCAACTAGATTCATCATTATTGTTTTAGCCATTCGTAATACCTCAATAAGATCAATTTCAAGTATTCATGATACTTCAATAAATTCAATTACTGTCACACTTTATATGATTAGAACAATAGAAAGGTATTTTTGAGAGGTCACTAATTAATATCTCATACTAATGATACTTCAATCGCAATTGATTCTGAACAACCTCTGAATATTTTATGACTATTCAAAAGGTACTTCTCCATAGTAGTTACCTTTTCAACATAACCACCTAGTCCCATATTTCCATTGCGTTACTCTTATTCATCTCATGATTTTTAACTATAGGGATCATATATTACTTCCTATACCATATCCAAATATAGATTTCATATGTGCTCAACCATATTATCCACCAATGTAACCACATTATTGGATATGCACTCATAATAACTAGTCAACATAACCTTGAGAACTTTTACGTATATCACTATCATTTATTTCATCTTCCATACGTACGTTCTTAATTAATTCAGAATTATAGACACATAACCATCTTGAAATTTTGATCTCAATCCACTAACACAATCTTATACTAGATTATAACCCTTATCATATTAATTAAATAATCATTTCAAATTCCAATTTTAACCTTTCTATTCTACTTTGCTTATACACTTTAAATCTTGTCATTTCTACCTATGTCTTTATTTCTCCCTCAGTCAACTTATGAAAATATATTCACATCTGTATCAATTCAAGTACATATCCAAAACAAAATTCTGTTACCATATTCGCTGACGTAATCACAAATATTGAATCTATGTCTAACATATCAGACTATGTAGTATTTCTTATTTCTAGATATCCAAAAACTTTCATTATCTTACACTCTGACAAATCACCATTCTTCTCATTGTTTCTAATAGCTCAAACTCTTAACGAAAGTTCATACGTGTGACTCTTGCGGTTGCAATTACTGGGATTCTATACTCATCAGTACCCTTCTCTACTGGGGTGAATCAGATGCAGTAGATCCTTACAAAACTTCTTGTGTTCTTCCATGAGGTGGCATTTTACTCCTTTAATAATACATTATCTCTTAGCTTAATTTTCCTTTTAATCTTATTTCCTACATGTATGCATATGCATGTCACTTAATGCAATCAATAAACTCAACAATGCAAACAAGTAATTTAGCAATACAAACACTTTATCACACATCATATATTTCATACCACAACATATTCTAAGCCTAGGAATCCTTAGAAATCGTGGGCGTTGATACCAAAGAAGTTGGCCCTGAGTCTCAGATCTTATTTCGTAGCGACAAGGAACTAAAATTTAGGGGACTTTTAAAATAAAAGTATATATATATAACATCAAGATAAAAAGAATTAAATTCTTGGTGGGAGTAAAAACAATTTAAAAAATAAAAAAAATTCACAGAGAGGGAAGAGGAGTCGCGATCGTGCTTCAGCTTCCGATGAAAATAAGCACAATCGTGCAAATCAATGAACAGTGTAGCTTTTGCACACCCATTTCTAATCTTCATAACCTTCAATCCCGAAGTCCAAATATTATAAACTTTATTTCGTTAGAAATATAATAAAAAGAGCTACAACTTTTGTGAAGACAATTTTGTCTAATTCTGTCTAGATCAGTATATATTATTCATTGAAGTTTCATAACACATTTTTATCCCCTTTTTCCTTTCTCTGTCAAAAGAAACTACTACCAATATCAAAAGACCCGAATCCAACAAACACAATTCATACATATAAGACTCCCATAAAAAAACAATTGCTTCAAATAAATCTACTCAAAATTCTTCAACATCTATCAATTTTATTCCCAACCAAAAAATATAGCAATTTTAACAGAAAGGAAATTTGGACATGAACAGATGAATATTTCTTTTAACTTTTACTGTCATTCATTTCTCAAATAAAACAGAGTATGTACATTGCTCCAATTACAAACAAAAGCCACAACAGTAGTTTATACAAAAATACCATATGGATGCTCATAACTAACATGCTTATAAAGGTACCAAAAATGATCCAAACTAACTTAGTTACAAAAAAAAATATTTCTTGGAGATTTGTCAAAGTTTTTGCAAGGTTCACTATTGATCTACTGATTCTTGCACCTGAGAAGTGAATAATGATAGGGTGAGCTGTGAAGCTCAGTGGCTAATACATTTATAGCCATCGGTGATAAGCCACACATAAACAACTAAGCATATTTATATACACCAATCCAGTTCATAGAGCATTTAATTTAAATTTTAGTCATATAATCCATATCATATATTTTATAATCATTAAACAAAGCATTAAATTATAAATCAAGCTTAGTAAATCACAACAAAGTACACAACAATATGGCATGATAGAATCCTATAAAACAGAATGGTGAAACCGAAGTTTACACCAAGAACAGAATGAGTCCATTTTTCGAAGCTCATGTGTCACAACCAGGTAGCCAGGAGAAGGCTTTAGGTCAGTGTGCATGTGACGAACCAAATGGTATATCTCTTACCCACACAAGCAAATTTCCAATGCTTACATATTTCATATCATAATCATATTTTCATAAAATTTGTGTTTTTCTTCTTCTCATTAATACCAAAAGTAGTAGAGTCTTTCAAAGCAAACATAATTTCAATCACAGATTATTTTTCCCACATTCATAATGAATAAAAGCAACCATTTTAGTACATAAAAGCAAATGATTTAGCTCATCAATATAACGACTATAAACATGTTACCCACCTATTTACTTGTAACGTCAAACTTAGGTTCGTCTCTCCTCTTGCTCTTTCCTTCATTTTTTCTTGGTTTCCTTCAAACAAACAAATTTCCATTCAAACTAATATACAAATAGAAAATCCTTAAAGTTCTAATATCCAAGAATGAGCTTAGAATTAATCTACGTTCAGTTTAACTAAGCTAAACCAACTAATATCTAATAGAAAATCCATGAAAATTAAAATAGATTTCTTCTCTCCTTTTTCCATTCATTTTCAGCACATATACTTATTCTCACTAGTTTCTTCTTTTACCAAAACAAGAAAATAAATAAAGGTTACCTATAAACTCAGCTGAATATTCTTCTTCTTCTTCTTCTTATCTCCTTTATCTTTCTTTCCTTCTTCTTCTTTTCTGGTTTGATTTCTACTTCTCTTCTTCTACTTCTTCCTACATTTTTTCTTCTCTCTTTCTTTCTTATTTTACACAACTCTCTCTTTCTCACTAACCTCTCAAATATGTCTCTCCCTTACACGACTCTCTTCCTCTTTCTCTAGTTTCTTCTAGGTTCTTCCTTTCTTTCTTTCTTACTTCTACACGTCTCTCATGCACACACCCTTCATTTACTTCTTCTCTTATTAATTCAAAATAAAATCTAATCTTCCAAACTTACCCTTCCATATTTAATCTAATACCTTCTAACTCCTTAACCTAATTCTGGCAATTCCATTTAATCCATGCAACTATATGAAATAAAAAATATTCATAATTAACTCGATAACTTTTTAATTTAATAATTCTGATTTTTACTCATGACTAAATGCCAACAATTTTTCATTTAATAATTCTAATTTCCAAGAAAAGTTCAGGGTCTAAAACTTATTTAGTATCATAAACTTTTAAGGGAGAGGTAAATGGGAGTTCATATCTTGTTCAAAATATTAAAAGGACTTTAGATTAGACTAGTCTCACTTTTAGAAATTTCAACCTTAAAGGACTTTGAAGGGGTGTATGTTGGATCGCCTATGGCCTGTGTATTCATAATACGCAGCGGAATAGACCATACTACACAATAAAAGCATAACTAAAAACACACAACAAGTACGGATTTACCTCTTGACATGGATTGGTATTTGTTTTTCAGATTTATAGACGTTGCGATGCACGAACGTCCTCTACTGGTATCCACATGAGGATGAACGATCAAGGCAGCGGCTAATGTGTGCTAGCACGTTCCAAAACACTTTTTGAACGCCACACAATTTTTCTCTCAGAAACAAACAGCTGGTGGCTAGGGTTTTTGTCTATCTTCTAATAAGATATAGGTTCTCTATTTATAAATAAACCCTAATCCTTATTCCTATTAGGAATAAGTATATCGTAATCCTAAACCGATTAGGATTATAAAACCCCAATAAGTTTCGGCCCATATTATATGTTATATAATAAAAGCCCAACAACTTAATTCAATCTAGCCCAATAAATATATCCACATATATTTATTCAGTGCCTAACAAATTAGGCCCCAGAGAATAAGCCCAGATCACATCACTCTCTGTGTGCGACCCTATAGGCTCATTTGATGTTGGCAATGGGCTTGATCA
>JANZXR010074823.1:0-11363 GCA_027575705.1 Erythroxylum echinodendron | reverse complement strand
AAGTTTTATTAGTCTAAGTGTACTGATGTATTATGACTTGTAAGGTTATTAAAGCCTTATAAAACAAATATTCATTTAAGAATGAATGAAATATATGTATGATTCTACGTATGATTATGATCACGAATAAGTTTCACATTGCATGTGTTGATCAAAATAATTTTGAGGTGTGAGAAATGATTAATGATTTCGTTTGCGTGATTCTGACCTGAGTTTTAATAAATGAGAGCAGTTGAGAAGATTGATGGATTGCAATAAATAAGGTAGATGCAAAGGAGAAATACAGTAGAAGAATATCATCTGTGATGACGTCAGAATACAGAGGCAAGGAGGAATGAAGAGTAGAAGTATCCTCTGTGCTGACGTCAGAATACAGAGGAGAGGATGGGTAAAGTATAGAACTATCGTCTGTGATGACGTCAAAACACAGAGGACACGTCATCACATAGAAGATAAAACATAGAGGAAAGGATGGGTAGAGTATAGAAGTATTGTCTGTGATGACTTCAGAACACAAAGGACACATCATCACATAGAAGATAGAACATAGAGGAAAGGATGAGTAGAGTGTAGAAGTATCATCTGTGATGACGTCAGAACACAGAGGACACATCATCACATAGAAGATAGATCATAAAGGATAGACCATAGACGATAAATGGTCAACACAGAAGATAAAAGTCAACCACAAAGGATAAAACACAGAGGATAGATCATAAAGCAAGGCTTATAAGATGGAGTTAAGAAGTAATATGAGTTGAAGAATACCTTCTGTGTTACTGTTCACAAAGTATCATCTGTGTTACTGTTCACAGAGTATCGTCTGTGTTAATGTTCACAGACTTCTTCTGTGTTACTGTTCACGCTATCGTCTGGGTTACTGTTCATGGTTATCTTCTGCCCTATTTTCGACCCTTCAGAAGATAAAATTGGCCTTCAAGGTATTTATAAAAGTTATGAATCTTAAAGTCCTCTTTCAATCTATCCGAAGAAACCCTAGTTTGGATGCCTATAGGAAAAGTTATACTAATAGCCCCGAAGTAGGTATATGTGTAAAGTGTGGACTCACTAACGCTGATCCTTGAGGTATTCAAGTTGAAAGGGATAAATGGACTAGTCGACTACCATCGTAGTAGTCGACTGTTCTAAAAGCTGAGCTGAGCCTAAAAAAGGGGAGTTTTGAGAAGATGACCTAATAATGATAAGTCTTATGATTTTTTGAAGGTTAGACTCCGGAAACAAGGCCTAACATATGTGTCATGAAAAGAGTCTTCAATGAAATATAGAGTAATGAGATCCCAGGACAAGAACTAACATCACTTGGACTAGATGTGACATTGTTAGACCCTATTTTCGAAGTCTAACTCACTCTCTAATACTAAACAATGTTGGCGTTAACGTCTCGGAACTTATTACAAAGCTACTTAATGAGGGTATCGGGTACAGAGCTCCCTCAGGAAAAGTTCTCCGCGACCAACTGTTGATTTAGCTGCAGCGAGACATTCGAAGGTCAAGTGGAATACCTGTCTAGAAAAGATCGTCGCGGCCAAGATCGGAATTCGTTACGGCGAAACCTTCGAAGATCAAGCGGAAAGTCTCTTGGGAAAAGTTCACCGTGGGCAAAGTTTGGCTTTGCTGCGACAAAACCTTTGAAATGGACCCGAAACATCCAACATCTATCACTAAGTTTACAAACACGTACTCATACATTTCCCACAAAAACCATAGCAATTCGTGCAAAGATAGCATGAACATATAAAAGAAACTATTCTCAAATCTCACAACTGAATCAAACGAAGTTCATACATAGCTTTAGTTACATATAAACAATTACATCAATACTTAATACAAAATACAAATGGATGCTCATGCTCGATATACCTATAAAGCTATCCAAAATGTTCACTAACTTAGTATGAAATTCTTTAACTATCTTGGAATTCCCGATGCCTTGTAAGGATTGCTAACTTTCTTGTTCTGTGCCTGAGGAGGGAACAAGATGAGTTGAGCTACACAGCTCAGTAGCTAATACATTTATAGCCGTCGACAATTAGCCACAATTCAAGCATATGTACATGTATAGCTATCAATTCAAGCATTCTCAATATATTCTAACAATTCAATCATTTATCAATTTAGCTCAAAAATCATAACAAATAATGTAGATTTTAGCCATTAAACATAACACTCAAATGCATCATACTTGACAATTCAAAGATGCAATGCACAAATAAATGGCTCGAGAGTTTCGTGGAACGAAACTGACAAACTGAAGTTTTCACCGTGAACAAAACAAGTCCAATTTCTCAGGATCTCGTGGCCTTAAGCGAGCAGCCGGGAGAAGGCTATAGGTCAATGTGCACGTGAATAGCGAAATGGGTTCCTCTTTTGCCCCAATCACAAACAAATTTTATGCTCAATACTATCAATCACAAATCCATAATCTTATGCTTCTTTTACTTCTTTCTTCTTTCCTTTTATACAAATATCATAACCTTTTTCAAGGCATAACATAATGATAATTCACCATGCATTTTCAAACATTCACAAAGATTTCAATCTTAAGAAATTCAATGCAAGCAAAATCAGTATACACACACATGGGCAGGAATTTGCCCAATCAAACAATAGCCATGAATATATTACCCACCTAATTACTTGAAAATCCAAGCTCAAGATTGTCTTTCCTCTTGCTCTTGGGGTTTCTTATAACAAACACATTTTTTCATTCAATCCAATATACAAAGAGAAATTCATAAATCTTTAAAATCAAAATAATAAAATCTAGCCTAGACTTAACTTACCCATAGCTTGTTTAGGTTAGAAAACAAAACCTAGTTTAGAAATCCATGAAAATCACATGGATACTCTTCTTCTCTTCTTTCTTTAAACACCAACCCATTTCTCTACTTTTTTTTTTACCCAAATAAGAAGAAATGATGAAGAAGATTATCTTAGCTTAGCCAAATTCTCTTTCTTCTTCTTCTTTCCATGTTTTCTTTCTTCTTCCCTAGCTTCCAGTTTTTTTCTTCTCTTCTCCTCTCTTCTTTCACGATTTTCTTCTTCTTTCTATTTAGCCAAGACCATATTTTGTCTTGGTCTCCCCATTTTGCCCTTCATTTAACTTGTCGTTCCTATTTTACCCTTCTTTTGTCCCTTATGTCTAATACACTAACTAATTCTAACATCTCCATTTAATAACCCTAATTTCTATTCATACTTGCTAAAATGACTAAATTCTAAGAAAATAAATAGAATAAATCAATGAATAAATAAACAAATAAATAAAAGAAAAGAAAAATTTTGGGGTCCAACAGATATAGTAAGTCTGGTGGGAGTTGACACATAGCCCATACTCCGAACCAAGTGGAGTATAGTATAGTAAAAGGATGAATTACGCGGTGATTGTCTATGAAAAGGTTCATAAGTTAGATAAATAACTATCGAATTCATGTGTTAATCCATTTATATTCCATCAAATTGGTATTATGAAATCCTTCATGATTTGATTGAAATAAGAGTTAATTCGAGTGCATAAAATAACCGAGAACCTAAAGGTCACACACATAAAAGATCATATGAAAAAAAAATGTGTATGGCCTATTTTAAGTAGGTCATGATCGTGACTCATAGGGCCACGATGGTGGACGAAGGCGAGACAGGCCACGATCGTGACAGAGGCCATGAAATGATATATAAGTGAGTCTACTTATATACACGAGCTTCTTCCACTTCTTACACACTCAAGTGATAGAGAAAGGGTTATAGAAGTTTTCTAGAGAGAGTGAGAAGAGTTCTTGAGTTATCTTCATGCAATTTATACAATTGTTGTACAATCAACATGCATGCAAGATAACCTTGATCTATCTTCTATCATATTGAAAATCTACCTGAATTCATCAAGTTTGGTGTTCTAAAACCCTTAAATATTGTTTCATCTTCCTTCTTTGCGTGTTCATTGGTGATCAAGGAAGGGATTGGTGTTTGCAATAACCTAAACAAGGAGAAGAAAAAAGAAAGGAGGAGATACATAAGGTAAAAATTGTATATTTCATGTTCTTTTATACATATCTATGTATGCATGTTAGATTCTGTGATTTTCGGGTTGTCATGATGTCTGAATCTTGATTCTGAGACTTCTGCTGCATCTGTATGCATGTGATGCATGGAATCATAGCTAACCCAACAGTGGTATCAAAGCAAGTTTATGCATGTATTTGATGATGTATTGAACATGTGCAAAGTGTTTGCTGGGTTGTGACTAACTTACATGTTGATTTGGAAAAATTCGTGTAAATTTTAGAAATTTTGTTTTCTGATTTTATTTTGTAAAAATGTTTATAAGATGCTATATTATGTTTTTACTAAAGGAATTGCATTTGAATTTCATTTTCTATTTTATTTCGAATTAATATTCAGACTGTTCATATGTTGATTTCTGGGAATTTCTGGAAAACTGAATGCATGTGTTGACTTTGAAAATTTCTTAATAATTCTAGAAATTTTTTCTGTTTTTCTTTCATAGTACTATTTATAAGGTGTTATATTATGTTTCTGTAAAAAGAAAATGCAATTGCAAGTCTTTTGTTATTTTATTACGAATTTAGTTTCATCTTGACGCACGTATGAAGTTCTGAAAATTCTGAAAATGTGATGAACATGCATGCATGTAAATTCTATATTAATTTTTATAAAAATTGTTTTTATAAATTTTATGCTTGCATATGCAAGATGAGATGTTTCTACGTGTATGAGATGCATGAAACTTGTTGTTAAAGTGGTTATCTTACGCATGCATGATGTATTGTTTGACTCATGTTAGAAGTAATGTGACAAGTGTCATACACATATGATGTGTTGGCCATTTCCTATTTATTAATAACTAATTCCTAAGAATTAGGTTCTGGAATTTTTTAGACACATTTAGAATGTGTATAAGACTCTGTCATTTTTCCAAAATTAATTTAATTTGATTCAATTGATAAATAAAGTCAAAGTCAACATTGGTTAACTTCTTGAAAATTGATAAAGTTGACTTACTAAATGACTTATAATGTATATATTTCAGGTATGAGAACTAAATAAGGTTCTTATGTGATAAGAAATATATTATTTTGATGAAAATAACATGCTTAATACATGTGCTTGAAATTAAGGTTTTGGAAAATTTCTGAACATCTAATCGATCTCTTTAGTGTCTAGTAGGTTAACTTGTTTATCTTGATGATTTTTGCCGTCAAGATAATTTTGGTATATGTCAAAATTGTTTAGATAAATTTGAGATGACCTAGGGATATTATAGATAACTAATTGATATACGAGAATTTTGGAAATCCTAGAGATTAATTTAGAATTAATCCAAGTAGAGCATAACATTTTTAGTGTGACT
Organism: Erythroxylum echinodendron; assembly: GCA_027575705.1. Classification (NCBI taxonomy): domain Eukaryota; kingdom Viridiplantae; phylum Streptophyta; class Magnoliopsida; order Malpighiales; family Erythroxylaceae; genus Erythroxylum; species Erythroxylum echinodendron. Next base: position 5,974 of record JANZXR010074823.1, on the reverse strand, counting down.
AGATAAAGGCATATAAACTAGGATTAAAGTGTTTCATCTAGACATCAAAATAATTGAATTTTAGGGTTCCTAATCAAATCACATTCATAATTCGAATTACCCAAGACTAACACTAGTACCCGATTAGGTTCAAGAGTTGAATTGAATCACAAACTTTGGATGTTTAGTCAAGTCACAACCTAAATTAAACCTCCTTTGTGTGATATATGCATTAGATGTTTTTTAAGAGTAGTTATGGAAATAGGCTAAATTTAATTGAGTTGTCCATAATTTAAATGTATATAGGTGATATACAAATTCAATATCATCTAAGTATTGACGAGACTAAAGGACAAATCCCTAAACCAAATATTAGGACTTACATCTTCCATTGATATGGCAAGAACTAGAGTTCTTTTAAAGTTAGGTTGTTGGCCAAACCTAAGCTCACTCTACCCGAATATGTTCAAACCATTGAAATTAGATTTTTGGATTAATGGGTTGGTCCTAACTGGAAGCATTGATTTGTTGGGCAAATCCAAGGTCAACGTGGATAGAGGTGAAGTTGGGTTATATACATGGGATGTCTATAAATCAAGAGTTGATAATCCAATGAGTGTGCTAAATTAACAGTCAATGACACAAGTCGATAGTTGCATAATTGAATGCATTTGGTATGAATGATACCTACCGATTGACCTAAGGTGGCTTGTTGGGCAAACCCAAGGTCATTCTTAGTGATATCAGATATCGACCTATTAAGAAAACTATAAGTTTTCTCGAATTTGTAGTGAAGGCTATGGATTTTAATAAGAATAGTAGGACTCATAATGCATGTGATTAAAGGGCCCTTATCGATATGCATTAATGTACATTCTAACATTTTCTCTTGTTCTTCTAGGTTATTGAATCACCACGATATCTTCTAGTGTGAACCTGCGCTCCCTATTAGATTCCAACAAACTTACGGGACCAAACTTCTTAGATTGGCTATAAAATTTGAGAATTTTTCTGAAATCCGAAAAACTAGGATATGTCCTAGATGAACTACTTCCCGATCCCTCTGTTTTTGATGCATATGATGAAGATCAGAAAGCTTATAAGAAGCTACTGGATGATAGTGAGTTGGCTAGCTGTATAATACTGGGCTCTATGTCACCAGAACTATAAAAACAGCATGAGGCTATGGATGCTCACACCATAGTCTCTCAATTAGTAGTTCCTAGGTTGATTCTTGATTGAGTTGTGCAACTTGCTATCTTGTTTATAATTTTTGAATTTAATTCTTGAGATTGATTATTGATTGATTAATTTTTTGCCTAGTTGTTTATTTCAATTATTTGCGAATTTGAGTTAAGCCTTAGATTTTAGGATTAAATTACCCCTCCTCGTGAGACCGATACCTTAGGTACTACACAAACGACCCATGTGAAGTAAATCACATGTTAATATAGAAATTATGTACAATATATGATATACACAAGAAGTGGGGTTGAATTGTGTATTCTTTTCATGAATACGAAATCTTTAATATTTCTGATAAGAACTTCTCTAACTTGTTAAAAGAATATCACTAAAGTTATACGAAAATTGTTATGTAGATAAATCGCAAATAACTTCTATATACTTGTTTAAAAAATATAGACTAAGTTGAGAGATAGAAGATAGACACTGCAATTTTATACTAGTTCATCCCAAACCGTGGGCTACGTCCAGTCCTCAAAATTCGTCTGAGTATTCACTATACTTCAAAAAATGTACAAGCATTCTTTCTTCCTTTTAGAGCCTCTTCAGGTCTCTTACACCAAGTATTCTTTCAGCTATCTTAGCCTTTCCAGGCTCTTAGCCTTTTCTTTCTCTCATTAGAAAGATATCGTGAGCTATTGTTACAGTAGGTTTAGCTCTCTAGTATCGCACTACAGAATTTTTCTTTTCTAAGTATACACTTGAACACTCAAAAGATGTAAGATCAAAAGTTTTCTGAAAGGTTGAAAAGTTGTAAAGTTCTTCAGTCTTCGACTACGACTGGCATTTATAGTCTAAATCGCTAACTACTTCTTGATTCTTGATAACCGCTTCTTGAGTCTTGATAACCGCTTCTTGAATCTTGATAACCGTTATTTAGTTGAGTTCTGTAATTAACTCTAACTAAGTAACTGCTCGACGTATTAGCGTATATTCTGCTTTGTATAGTTTGTGTTTTCTTCTTCTGTGTTTTGTTTCTTCTGTGTTTCGCTTCTTCTGTATCTTTACTTCTTCTATATTTTTACTTCTTCTGTGTTTTTACTTCTTTTGTATATTTCTTCTGTTCTTTTGTGTATTTCTTCTGTGTTTCGCTTCTTCTATATCTTTACTTCTTCTGTGCTTCTACTTCTTCTGTATCTTTACTTCTTCTGTATTTTATGTTTTCTGTGTTTTTACTTCTTCTGTCTTCTGCTTCTTTTATGTTTTGTTTCCTTCTGTGTTTTCTACTTCTTCTGTATTCTGCTTCTTCTGTATCTTTACTTCTTTTGTGCTTCTACTTCTTTTGTACTTTGCACTTCTTCTATGTTTTTACTTCTTCTGTGTTTTGTTTCCTTCTGTGTTTTCTACTTCTTCTGTATTCTGCTTCTTCTGTATCTTTACTTCTTCTGTGCTTCTACTTCTTCTGTACTTTGCACTTCTTCTGTCTTCTGCTTCTTTTGTCTTTTGCTTCTTCTGTGTTTCGTTTCTTCTGTGTTTCGCTTCTTCTATATTTTGCGCTTCTTCTGTATTTTGCTTCTTCTGTGTCTTTACTTCTTCTGTGTTTTGGTTCTTCTGTATTTTGTTTCCTTCTGTGTTTTGTTTTCTTCTGTGTTTTCTACTTCTTTTTTATTCTGCTTCTTCTGTGCTTTGCTTCTTTTGCACACTTAATACACTCATCAAACTAGTTCATTTATTTCTAACATTATATTATTTGATTGTCAACAAAATTAATTATCGTAAAGTCCTCCTGACTTAACAATCTCCCCTTTTTTGATGATAACAAATAATTATAATTTAGAAAGACAAAAGTGAATGAAATATTTTTATTCAGATAATGAGTAAGAAAATATCAAACAAAATACACATATGTTATCTTCTTTTCTTGTATCTGTTCTTCTCTTCTTTCTTTCTTCAGCTTCAGCTTCTGTTTTTCTCCCCCTATTCTTTTCTTCTTCCTTCTTCCTTTTGATTTTCTCCCTCTTTCTTTTGTTCTTCTCCCCTTATTTGTTATTAATCAAAAGGGTTTTCTCAGATGCTGTATAATTTCAGAAAACATTCGTTGCATGTTAGTCTTGATCAACTTGAGATCTTCTTCTACTTTCACCCGAAGATAAGCTACTTTCTCATGTAGTTCACCAACAGAGTCCCTCAAATCATCAACCTTAGTGTGAATTTCTTCAATCTCCTTTACTAAGGCTTCCTGACTCCACTGTTGAGAGTGACTAACTTCTTCCATCCCAATTGTAGGAACTCGTTGAGATGCACTTGATGGATAGAAGTTTGTTTCAATAAATGTTTCTGAAGGTAAAAGATCTAATTCAATGATTTTCAAAATAGGAGGTTTGAACAATTGTTTTCCTTCAGGGAGATCAAGGTCGTCAGGTTTTGGTAGTTTTGGTATTGGTTTGCCAAGAAGCTGAAGGACATCTTTGATTAATGGTATAGAACTCAAAGATCTAAGGTGGATAATTAGGTTAACAAGAGTTTCTAAGTTGAAACTAATACCTCTGACCATGATAGTTTTGAACCGTCCTTTAGTCACCCTTCCAACTACCTGAGAAGTTTTGTCTGTGGTGAAGCGTCCACAACGACTTCCTGATGCTTTGGAAATGTGGTGTGAAACATAGATGCCTCTTGGTTGTTCTGCATTGCATGCATCATCTATGCTTTTCACAGCTTCTTGAATTTGCTCATCTATAAGGTCACCTGTTTTTCCTTCAAGGTACATCTTCTATTTCCCTTTTTCTACATTGCGTATAATGTTTGGTGCTCTAGGCTGCACATCAGGTACAATCTTGATCAATGTTCTACATGTAGCTAGGTAGATGGTATATCGATCCTTTGTCATCTTTAACGGATATGGTTCTGACTTTTCATCTCTCAGAATCCCATATAATCTTCTCTCTTCATGATTCAGACGATGTATAGACCGGTCATTGACCAATATAGGTTCAACTTGTACCTTGATTAGCCTTTTCATAGGTTCCCTTATGATGATTAAGCTTCTGCTTCTAACAGGTATAATTTCTTCTATCACCTTCATTTTTAAGTCCTCTTTTCTAATAGGACTATAAGAATCAACTGATTTTTCCTGAAGTTTAACACCAGTTGAAGTACTCTCTTTCTGACTGGTCTTCAACTTCTTGTTTTCTTCTACCAGTCTAGAAGGTGGTTGGGGTTGGGGTCTCTTCTTCTCAAACTCCAACTTCCTCTTAATTTTGGTCTCTTTTGTTGACTTTGGCTGCTTTTGTAGCAAAATTGATACCAAAGACCTAGTAGCCTGAGGTGCTTTTACTACCTTCTCAGAATCTTCACTAGGAATCAATCCTTTTTCTCTCTTATGCTCTTGTTGTCGAAGAGTTAATAACCTTGGTGATCTTCTGGATTTCTTAACTTGCTCAACATCAAATGTCTCTCCTTTTCTTTCCAACGACACTTGTTTCCCAGATACATGCACTTGGCTTCCTTCTTTTTGTAAAATCGTCTTATCTTTATCTGCTACCTCAGACGATTTATTCTTCTTTTCTTCTGTAACCATTCTTCCTGAGGGTAGAGATTTCTTCCTCTCTGTGGGAGTAACATTTCCACTCACACTGCGTCTAACAGTACGCTCCCCCTCAGTCCTTGCTTTCTCTATAGAAATTGTCTCCTCCTTTTCTTGAGTTTTTAATCCCATTCTACATATAGTCGACGCATTAATAATGCTTTTGATATTCATCTTCACCCTGTTTCCTCTATCCAAAAGAATTCCAGAATCTCTAAAAACTCTTGTTAACATCATGCCATACAGTAAGGCATTGGAATCCCTCTTTGTCTTCATCATATACCCCAAAATTAGGTGTGGAAGATTTATGGCCTGATGGTTGAGTAGATAGAACAGGCATTGTTCATCTATGTTTGTCACAACATTCTTCGATCCTGTTCTTGGTAGAATACAGTGAAAGAGTATCATATGTGGAACCTTAGCCTTTGGAACAAGATTTGATGCCTTCTTGTGGGTCACTACATCTATATAGTTGTCGATTGACATGTGCCTTCTCTACAAGGCTTTCAGTCATCTATCTAGTGTTCTGAGACACCTCTGCACCAACACATGGACATCCACTGACCTTCTTGATTAGCTCCAATGTCACAATAACTGACAATCTATCCATCATTGATACTACAGTATTGTCTACTACTTTCATATTCTTCCAAAACTCATAAACTTCATTCAGATAAACTGCTTCACGAACCTGAAAGAAGTTTTTCCATCCCGCTGCATTGACTTTTGATTCAATGTCCATCTGATTCTTCTTCAAGGATTCGAAATCAACGAGTCTTCCATAAATCATAGCTTGCTCCATTATGATTTTTAGACAGTAGGAACTTTTTTAAAGTAATGAGATTTGTCTCTGAAGATGAGAATGTAAACAAAAGGGCTTGAAATCAGGAGTAATGAACCGTTTTCGTTTGAGAGCTTCGCAAAAGTTGATTTTAGAGGATTTCAAGAGTATTCTAAAGTCAGTGATGTTCTGAACCTTTTGAGAGAATTTCTCTTTTATACTACCTTCTCAAAAGTAACCATTTGTAGCTTACAATTATTGTGCTCTAGAAGACTTACAACTTTTTATCTCTCTTTTATAAAAAAAACTCTGGGTCATGATGTGTCAGATGATTTATCACTCAACACTACCCTATTCAAATTTCGTCTGATTTCTTTGAATCTTTCTTCATTCAAGGGCTTAGTGAATATATCTGCCTATTGATGATTTGTCTCAACAAACTGTAG
>JANZXR010074782.1:0-11364 GCA_027575705.1 Erythroxylum echinodendron | reverse complement strand
CTTACTTATGTCCAGACTTAAAGCAACTCGAAGAATTCCAAATAAACTCTTGCATGTAACCCAATTTGAATCAATTGCATACAACTAATTAATCACAATTTCAAGAATTTTGCACTTTTGATCAGATGTGGCAGTATAGAACTTCGATTTTTGATAATAGAGAAGAAATCTGCTAATCTTGGCATGATCAACCTTCTATGGAAATATGCTAATGGTGGCATGATTAGCTGCTAGGATTTAGATAACAAAAACATAATGACGCTGGAATAAAGTTAACGCTCAATCATTTCATAATGGAATCTTTGGAATAGAACCTGTTAAAAAAGGAAAAACCCAATTCGAACTTTATATCAAAACTTTCTTATATAATTTGCTCACTAAAGATTGGAACAAACGATGATGCTAACCTAAACCAAAACCATGAACTGAATAAGATATTCAAATAAATTAAAGACAAACACATCAAGAAGATGAATCAACAACTGAAAAATTTGGGCTTGGTTAGCAGTTTTAGATTGAAACAAGTAGATTACCAACCTCAGACAAGAAATTTACCTATCGAAGATGGAGGCGATGGGATTTGCGACGAGGATGGCGATGAGAAGAGGGTAGTGGCAAGCAGAGGGAGTCCTGTTCTTTAAGAATTCGGCGAAGATGATGGATTCCTAGGAGATGAGGGCAAGATCTGGCGAAGATGAAAAAAAAATAGATTTGTTACGAAGAAATCTCAGAAGAGAGAAGATGGTGGAGACATCTGAGAAGAGAGAATGGCGGACGCGAAGAGAGAATGGCGGAGGCGAAGATGAAAAATGAAAGATGATTCGGTGAAAGCTAAAAGTTCGTATCCTTATTAACCGGTTTGTTATAAAACCAGTCAGTTCTCTAATAAACCGTCTGGTTTTCTATCCCAGAGGTTATAAATAAGAACCGAACAGGATAAAAGGTCAGTTCGGACTATTTTCGGTCGGACCGGCAGGTCCGGTCTGGTTTTAAAAACATTGCTCAAATCAATGCATAGTAGAACTCTAACTATAGGATTGCAATATTATCACATCTCTACCACTTATGTATAAACTAGGGAAAAAAATAAAAAAAGTCTTAATAAGGTTGTAATAAGGCTTAGGTAAGGTATGATTGGGATAAAAAAATACTACTTTGAAGGAAATTTACTAAACAGACATTAAAAGAAACTTGTTCACAATAAAAACATGTCCTTTCATTATAAATACATTGGTAATATAGACTTATTCTTTTCTTTTTTATGCTCTTTTTTAATCTAATTTCAAGCGTCCATCATAAACCACAATTAAAGAAATATTGGAACTTTCAAATTTTCAAAATTTAAACAATCAAATAATGTAAATAACCTTCAGGGTTCAAAACAATAAAAAGGATTGAAATAAAAATAGGATAAAGGTAAATAATTGGGGTTATAAATAACAAAAAAAGGATAAGGCTTAAACTTGGTTAATCCTAAGGGATAAAATAAGGTAATAATCAAAGAAATAGGCTAAAACAAGTTGTTGAATTTAAATGTCTTTTTCAATGCTTTTAATTTAACAACTGTGGTCTCAATATGCATGATAAAAGCAAGTTCTAGAATTACTCAACTATGCATGATAACGCACATGAAATAAATAAAAGAGTATAAAAACTTTTGAAATTTTTCTTTTGTTGGAGAGTCATGGGTCTATGCATCATATATATGGCAAGGCAACGAAAGTGTCAGAATCAAAATTCCGTCCAAACGCCATCCCCAAAAAATGTTGAATTCATGTGTATGTATAAACAGATTAGAAGAATATGAAATTACAGCATACGTACCTTGCAAATACTCCTCCTTTCTTAAATCTTCTCCTTATTTGGGTTGTAACAAACACCAAACACCTTCATTGGCCTCTAGAGACCATGCATAGATGAAGAAAAATTAGTGTGTAAGGGTGGTTAGAGCACCAAAAAAAATGCGTTCAAGTTGATGCTCAAGTGAGAGTTAGATCAAGACCAAGTTATATACAATTAATCTTATACAACAATTACTTAAAATTGCATGAACAAATCTCAAGATCACTCCTCTTAACTTCCAAAACTCTTCTAGACCCTTAGCCTCTCTATTAAGTGTATTTTTGGATTAAAAATTTGTGTGTACATAAGTGAAGAACTCACTTAGGTGCCACCTGTCATGTCAGTCACGATCGTGGCGTGGCTTGCTTACATGACAGCCATGCACACTTTGTTTTTCATCCGAACTTTTATATATGTAACCTTTAGGTTTCCAGTTATTTTTCTCACTTGAATCAACTCTTAATCTGATCAAATCGTGAAGGGTTTCATGATGCTAATTTACTGGAATGTAAGTGGATTAACACTCGAACTCTTCGACAGTTAATTATCCAACTTACGAACCTTTCTATAGTCAATTATCATGAAATTCGTCCTTTCACCATCCTATACCCTACTTAGTTTGGAGTATAGGTGATATTTCAATTCCCACTAGATTTAATTCTAGTCCAAGTGATGTTAGTTCTTACCCTGGGGATCTTATTACTCTATGTGTCATTGAAGGATCTTTTCATGACATATAATTGCTTTGGCCAGAGACTCCTGAGTAATGACCCGATAAGAGGTTTTGGGTATCATCTCCTTCTATCAGGAGTGGTGAATCCTTTATTGGCTACCCAATTACTCTTAAATACTAATAGTTGTACCCAATCACCACCCTATAAGCGACCTCATCATAGGCAATAAGGAATAGTGTCAAAGCATAGGATCAATATCAAAGATATCCTTGAGTACCTTAAGTCTAAGGATATTTGCATTATTTCGATGATGAGATTAATCCTTGATATTTGATATATCATCCATATGATAATCTCATAGCGGGTCATCTAATGTACTTACTACTCTTAGTAAGTATCAACATGTTAACTATAAGCATCTCATACTTACAGTTTATGAGATCCACTGTTTGATCAAATCAAAGAGTATAATATATGCTAGTCTATCCAGATTAACAATGTCCTATCTCATTATTCCTATGGCTTGGGATAATTTAGATAATAATATAATTGCACATGATAGGAACCTCATTATCCTAATCTCATCATGATTTCCTTTATGTTATGTTCTTTATCATAGACGTCATTAATTCGATTTAAGATATACATCAATTCATAGATAAATGAACATCAAATTAATAAAAATTACCTTTCGCTTTATTAATTAAAATAAAGTTTGTACAAAAGTGCTAAAGGTGATTGTCTTTAAAGCATTACTCTAATAATCTCCCACTTGCATTAAAGTCAATCGCCTTTATATCTAATACTATAGGCAAGTACACTATAATCAAATCTCATTCGAATAAGTGGTTTAGTGAAAGGATCAACAATGTTCTAATTTGTGGGTACTCTCTTTATCTTCACATCACCTCTATTAATGATCTTCCTAATCAGGCGAATCTCCTGAGTACGTGCTTAGACCTCTGATGAGACTTTGGTTCTTTGATTTGAGCAATAGCCACATTACTGTCACAATACAACAGTATTGAGTCTAAAATGCTTAGAACCACCCCAAGTTCCATAACGAACTTCTTGATCTAAACAACTTCTTTTACTACTTCTGCAGTTGCAATGTACTCTAACTCAGTCGTTGAATCTGCAGTTGTCTCTTATTTAGAACTATTCCAACTGAATGTTCCACCATTCAGTTTGAAAACATAACCTCACTAAAATTTGGAGTTATCCTGGTCAGATTCAAAACTGGCGTCTATATGCCCGTTCACTACAAGATCTCCATCTCCATATACCAAGAATACATCCTTCATCCTCAAATACTTTAGGATATTCTTGATATCCACCTAGTGACACTCACCAGGATCTGATTGATATCTTCTCGTAACACTTAGAGCATATGATATATTGGATCATAGACATAATATAGCATACATGATTGATCCTATTAATGAAGCATACGGATCAAACTTATACGAGTCCTCTCATCTTGCGTCATGGGACACATAGATTTCAAGAGTTTTATCCCATAAGTCATAGGAAGAAACTCTCTCTTGGACTACTTCATGTTAAACCTCTTTAGCACTTCATCTATATATATAGACTGTGAAAGACCTAACAACTTCCTTGATCTATCTCTATAGATCTTTATTCCCAATATATAAGTTGCTTCTCCAAGGTCTTTCCTGGAGAAATTCCACGACAACCAAATTTTGACAGATTGCAAACTTGAGACATCATTTCCTATTAGTAATATGTCACCCACATATACATAAGGAATATGATAGCACTCCCACTAACCTTCTTGTACACACAAGGTCCATCTAGATTTTGTGAGAAACTAAACTCTTTGATTGTTGCTCAAATTGGATGTTCCAACTCCTAGAGCTATAATCCATAAATGGATTTTTGAAGCTTACATAACTTTTTTCCATCTTTGGATATGAAGCGCTCAAGATATATTGTATAAACATCCTCAATTAGGTTTCCATTCAAGAAAGTCATCTTCACATCTATTTTCCATAATGAGTAGTAATGGCTAGGAGTATTATAATGGATTTAAGCATGGATACAGGGCTAAAAGTCTCATCATAGTCAACACCTTGTCTTTGAAATCACATTACATAAACAATATACATGCATATTTAAAAGAATACCTCATAATATATTATTCATAAGTCAGAATGTCAGTACAAAAGTCACATATAACTATTGGCCTAGGGCATACTACTAACAGAAAATCCACTGGCACCTTATGGTTTATAGCCCTTCGGGTGGGTCAACTAAAGTTTAAACTTGGTTTCTAAACATGGAATGCATTTTGAACTTCATGGTTTGAAGCCATTTTTCAAATTCTCAACTCTTCAGAGCCTCTTTATATGTTGTAGGCTCATCGTCCTCTATAAACAATAAGTCTTTATATTCACTTACTAGAAATCCTTATCTCTCTTAAACATTACATATCCTACTTGACCTATGAACATTTTGTGTGTCAAAAGGTTTAACTGTTGTCTCATCTCCAAGAACAACAATCTCGGGTTCAGGAAATTGATCGGTGTCTATTTGAACATCATGAACTTCAACAAGTTCAAATTTGCTCCTACTATCTTCTCTTAAAAGCAACTCTTTCTCTAAAAATACAACATGCTTTGAGAAAAACAGCTTTTGCTCTACAACATTATATAACTGATATCCAATTGTTCCTTAAGATATCCTATAAACAGACATTTATCAGATTTCGCATTAAGCTTGTCTGATTAAACCTGCTTCACGTACGCCGGACAACCCTAAACTTTCATATGAGAAAGATAGGGTTTTTTATTAGTCCGTATCTCATATGGAGTATGATCAACTACTTTTGAAGGGACTATGTTTATCATATAAGCAACAGTTTCGAGTGCATAACCTCAAAAGGATTTCGGTAGATCTGCTAAGCCCATTATTGACCTTGCCATATCCAACAAAGTTCAGTTTCTCCTTTCAGCCACACCATTATGTTGCAGTATGTAAGGTGGAGTCAATTGGAATATAATCCCATTATCCCTAAGATAACTTGGAAACTCCTTGTGTAAGTATTGACCACCTCGATCTGATCAAAATGTTTTGACACTTTTACTGAGTTGTTTCTATACTTCATGTCTAAATTGATTTAACATTTCAAATTCTTCATAATTGTATCTCATTAGATACATATACCCATATCGTGAATAATCATTGATAAAGGTAATGAAGTACATAAAACTACCTCTGGTATGAGTGGACATCAGACCACATATCAGAATGTATTAGGTTTAATAACCCATTCACACATTCGTACTTTCCTTCAAAAGGTAATTTAGTCATCTTGCCTAACAAGCAAGCTTCACATGTTTCATATGATTCATAATCAAATGACCCTAAGCTACCACTCCTGTGTAGCTTAGCCATGCATCTCTTACTTATATGGCCAAGTTGACAATGTCATAAGTAAGATGATCTTAAATTATCTTATTTTTGTCTTTTATTGTCATTGATATTTAAAATTGGTACACATATATGATATGTAAATACCATTGCACAATTTAGCAATACCATACAACATTTCATTCAACTTAATTGAACAACAATTGCTAGAAAAATTTAAATGAAGTCCCTTTTTATTAATACATGAAACAAATACAATGTTCTTTGTCACAATGGGTACATGATAGCAATTATCCAAAATTAACTCTAGCCTACTAGGAAAATACAAAACATAGGTTCCTACGGCTAATGCAGCAACTCTTGCTCCATTTCCCACATGTAGGTCCATCTCTCCCTTCTTGAACAGTCTACTATCCCTAAGACCCAGCATATCAACACATAAGTGTGAGCCACATCTGGTATCTAATACCTAAATGTTATGATCAAAAATTGTATTAAGCTCAATGACAAACAACATACCTAAAGTAAACATTAGAGCATCTAATGCCTTCTTCTACTTCAGAGACTCCATGTAGGCTTTACAATTCTTCTTCCAATGCCCTTCATTGTTATGATGGAAGCATATTTCCTTTGGTGTATTGTCCTTTGTCTTCTTCTTGGTTACACCTCCTACTAGCTTCTTAGACTTCTTCTTCTTCTGATGGTTCCTCTTGCGAGAACCAGAAGTAGTTCATTAGCATCATAGCCTTATTGTTCTTCTTGATAGTTTTCTCAGATGTTTTGAGAAGATTAAGCGGCTCAGGTATCAAAGTGGATATTTGGTTCATCCAATAGTTACGCACAAACTATTAATAACTATGGGTCAAACTAGTCAGAATTAAGTCTATACTTAATTCATGATCTATTATAAAACCCAAATAGGCTAACCTCTCAATGTATCCATTCATCTTCAGGGCATACTACACTGGAGACGATCTCTTAACCATCTTAGAGCAAGCGAGCAACCTCAAGGTCTCGAACCTTTCGGACTGAGCTTACTCATAAAACAATTCCCTTAGATGGTAGACTATGGTATGAGCATCCATAGCCTCATGTTGCTTTTACAGTTCTGGTGATATAGAGGCCAACATAATATAGCTAGCTAGCTCATTATCATCCATTAGCTTCTTGTAAGCTTTCAGTTCCTCATCAGAGGCATTAGCAGATCGGGGGATTGGGAAATGGCTCATCTAGGACATATCCTAGTTTCTTATATTTGAGAATAATTCTCAAATTCTGTAGCCAATCTAAGAAGTTTGGTTCTGTGAATTTGTTGGAGTCAAGTAGAGAGCGTAAGCTCATACTGGATGAAGACATCGTGGAGATTCAATAACCTATAAGAATGAAATAAATCATTAGAATGTACATAAATGCATATCTATAAGGACTTTAATCACAGGCATTATAGGTCCCACTATTTTATACAAATCCATTGCCCTTACTACGAGTCTAAGAAAAATTACAATTTTTTTAATGGGTCGATCTCCAATATCACTATGAATGACCTTGGTTTACGCAACAAGCCACCTTAGGTCAATTGGTAGGTATCATTCATACCAGTTGCATTCAGTTATGTAATTATCAACTTATTCCATCAGCTGTGATTTAGCACACTCATTGGGTTATCAACTCTTGATGTATATACTTCCTATGTATACTACCCAACTTCGCCTCTATCCACATTGGCCTTGGGTTTGCCCAACAAATCAATGCTTCCCGTTAGGACTAACCCATTAATTCGAAAATCTAATTTCCATAGTTTGAACATATTCGTGTAGAGCGGGCTTAGGTTTGCCCAATAACCTAACACTAAAAGAATTATGGTTCTTGCAATATCAATAGAAGGCATAAGTCCTAATATTTTAGTATATAGATATATATATATGAATGATACCTACTGATTGACCTATATCTATATATATCTAAATATATGGACAACCTAATTAAATTAGGCCTATGTCCATAACCACCCTTAAAATGCATCTAATGTATGTAACACACAAAGGAGGTTTAATTTAGGTTGTGACTCAACTATGCACCAAAAGCTCGTGACTCTATTCAACTCTCGAACTGAAGGAACCCTAAAATTTAATTATTTTGATGTCCAAATTAAACACTTTAATTCTAGTACACATGCCTTTTTCTAGTCATACTAGAAATGCTATATTCTACTTGGATTAATTCTAAATTAATCCCTATGGTTTCAAAAATTCTTAAAAATCAATTAGTGATCTAAAACATCCCTAGGTCATCTCAAATTTATCACGAGAATTTTGGCACAAGTCAAAAAATATCTTGATGGCCAAAATTATTAAGATAAATGAGTTAACCTACTAAACACTAAAGAGACCGATTTAATGTCTAGAAATTTTATGGAACCTTATTTTCAAGCAAATGGATTAGCATCCTACTAGCATCAAAATAATACATTTCTTATCTCACAAAAATGTTTCAAGTTCTTATAACCGAAACACATACACGTAAGTCATCATACAAGTCAGCCCCATCAGCTTTCAAAAAGCTGATCAATATTGACTTTGACTTTGATCTATTAATTGAATCAAGTTTAATTAATTCTAAAAAAATTCTAGTGTCTTATACACATTCTAAATGTACCTAATAAACAATTCCATAAAATAATTCCTAGCAATTCCTTACAAACTAAGTGGAATTAGCCAACACATCATATGTCCACTAATATTTGACATACACCACCATCATGCATGTAAAATCGAGAATAAATAATTTATCATTTCAAAAATAGGTGTCATGCATCTCACACAGGTGGAAACATCATATGTGCAAGTTCATGAAGAAAATTCATTAAAATAATTTTTTAAAATTATTCTAGAATTTACAAGGATGCATGTTCATCAGATTTCTAGAATTTCCCAGAACTTCATAAATGGATCAGGATGAAACTAAAATCGTAAAAATATAAAATGACATTCAATTTCACTTTTCTTTAACAAAAACATAATATAATACCTTATAAACATTTCTGTGACATAAAATTAGAAAAAAAATTCTATAATTATAATGAAATTTCAAAATCAACACATACATTCTGTTTTCCAGAAATTCGTAGAATCTAACATATGAACAGACTGGATATTAATTCGGAATAAAATAGCAAATGACATTCAATTGAAATTTCCTTAGATGAAAACATAATATAACATCTTATAAACATTTAAGTGAAAGAAAAATCAGAAAAAACCATTTTTACAATTTATACAAATTTTTTGAAATCAACATGCATGTCAGTCACAACCTAGCAAACAATTTGCATATGTTCAATAGATCATCTTAAACATACATAAGTTGCTCTGATACTATTGTTAGAGAGCTATGGATCCATGAATCATATACATGGCAAGGCAACAGAAGTGTCAAAATCAAAATTCCAACCCCACGACATCCCCAAAAAATCCAGAATCTATGTGCATATATAAATAGAGTATAAGAACATTAAATTACAGTATGTGCACCTTGCAAATACTCCTCATTTCGTGAATCTTCTCTTTGTTTAGGTTGTAACAAACACTAAACACCTTCCTTGGCCTCTAGAGAGCATGTATAGATAAAGAATAATCAATGTGTAAGGGTAGTTAGAGCACCCAACAAGATGAGTTCAAGTAGATGCTCAAGTGAGAGCTCGATCAAGACCAAGTTACATACAATTAATCTCATGCAACAATTACTTAAAATTGCATGAACAAATCTCAAGATCACTCCTCTCAACTTCTAGAACTCTTCTGGACCCTAAACTTCTCTATTAAGTTTGTTGTTGGAGGAAAAATTCATGTGTAAATAAGTGAGCTCCTGTCATTAAGTCGGTCACGATCATGGCTTGCTTAAATGACAACAATGCACACTTTGTTTTTCATCAGACATTTTATGCTTGTAACCCTTAAGTTCCCAGTTATTCTATTCCCTTGAATTAACTCTTAATCTGAGAAAATCATGAAGGTGTTTATGATGCCAATTTTCTAGAATGTAAGTAGATTAACACTCGAACTCTTCGATAGTTAATTATCAAACTTACAAACCTTTCCATAGTCAATTATAGTGCAATTAGTCCCTTCATCATCCTATACCCCACTTAGTTTGGAGTATTGGCTATGTGTCAACTCTCACTAAATTAACTATGTTAGATCTTGTCCAAGTGATGTTATTTGTTGTCTTAGGGATCTCATTACTTTATGTGTCATTGAAGACTCTCTTCATAACATATAATTTCTCTAGCCATAGACTTACGATTAATGAACCTGATAAGAGGTCACGAGTAGCATCTACTTCTATCAGGAGTGGTGAATCCTTTATTAACTACCTAATTACCTTCGAATACCAATAGTTGTACCCAATCATCACCCTATGAATGACCTCATCTTGAGGCAACAAGGAATGATGTCAAAGCACAGGATCAGTATATAAGATATCCTTGAGTACCTCATATTGGGCCCCATTTTTGGAGTCCAACTCCTGTTCAGAACACATATATCCTAACCCAACATTTAATCGAAAATCTCATAATACATTAACATCATACTCTTTAATACATTAAAGACAACTAACTTTCATCAATCACAGCAACCTTATCTTTCCTTTTTATCGTACATCTAATTTTAACTCTCATCGTCTACACATAATCCATATTTCATTACCATCATAAATTCAAGGTTTTACAAACTTCAATGGGCATTCTAAGCCCTAACATCAAATTTCCTAAAATACATAAAATACTGAAGCTAACAACACTTGAAATGTAACTAACATCCTCAATGTTACAAAATCTTGCTTAAAAATACAAAAATGCAACTTGAATCAATGCCTTGACCCTCTTTCACTTTATCTCTTAATCATCACCTGTAAGTGGGGACAGGAGGGCTGAGCTTGACGGCCCGTGGGTAGCAAGTTTATAATAAAAGATAAGCAAAAACTTTTGAAATCATTTTACTTGTCATTAAAAATTTTCATTGAATTCATAAAGTACACTTTTCTCAAAATTCTTGTCAAATTCACAAAATAGCAAATCGTGCATGCATTCATCATGTCAAACATATCCAAATGCAATGCACATCAAAATTGCTCGAGAGTTTCGTGGAACAAAAGAGAGAAATCGAAGTTTACACCGTGAAATAAAACGAGTCCGATTTCTCAGGATCTCGTGACCTAAAGCAGGCAGCCGAGAGAAGGCTATACGTCGAGGTGCACGTGACTAATGAAACAGATTTCTCTCTTGCCCACACAAAAGCACATATATTCATGCTTAAATCATTTCCATGCATTTTCATATTCTCATGCTCTTTTCATAAAGCAATAACATAATTTATAAACAACTATAATTCATATGCAAACATGCAGCACCTTATCAAAGCATTTAAGAAAACAGTTGAAAACATTTTTAAACTTT
>JANZXR010074751.1:0-11365 GCA_027575705.1 Erythroxylum echinodendron | reverse complement strand
TTATTCATTTATTACAACTTTTTGTGTTTTTACCATTTTACCCTACCTTATCAAAGAATTTCCATAACTCTCCTTCTCTTTATTCTCTTCATCTTCTTTTAATTCACACCACCTTAACTCACGTCTCCTCCTCTTTGTCCTATTTATTTAAGACAACTTTCTTGTATTTTTACCAATTTACCCTTTCTTTATTAGGAAATTCCAATTTAACTCCTTCACTTTATTTTAATTCTTTCTTTTAATTCATACCACCATACAAAATTCAAAACATACCATATTAGACTCCAAAATTCCTAGTTCATAAATTCTAATCTATTTTCATGCTTGATAAATTAATAAAATAATCAAAATAAAATAAAAGATAAAAATCCTAAAAGCAGGATCCAACAGTTGATGTTTGAGTTATTTTCATATGGAATATTGATGTTTAAGTTATGGTTATGCAGAATGTTGCTGCTTGATATATGTTTATGTGGAATGTTGATGTTTGACTTTTAGTTATGTGTATTGTTATTGTTTGAGTTATGTTCATGAGGAATGTTGGTATTTGAGTTATGTTTATATAGAATGTTGCTATATCAATTACGTTTATATGGAATGTTGATGTTTAAGTCATGGTTATATATATTATTGCTATTTGAGTTATATTCATATGGAATGCTGATGTTTGATTTATGGTTATGTAAAATATTGTTGTTTGAGATAGATATGTTTATGCTTTGATTTATGGTTATGTAAAATATTGTTGTTTGAGATAGATATGTTTATGCAGAATCTTGATGTTTGAGATATAGTTATGTGTATTGTTGTTGTTTGAGTTATGTTTATGTAGAATGTTGACATTTAAGTTATGGTTATGCGAAATATTGCTAGTTGAGATATGTTTATGTATAATGTTGATATTTAAGTTATAGATACCAATATAATGGCACCTAGTAGAAACAAAAAAAAGAAGGTGGCAAGTATCGAAGTTGTCCCTAGTCAATAACAACCATGTCAATCAAATCCTCCTCCACAACAATCACATCAATTAAACCTTAGCCAACAACACCAATCAACTTCATCCGCTAATGAAGCCAGTTAGCAACAACCTCCTTTTCCCTCAACTAATACTAAAGGATCTGCAGGTGCAGTAATATTTAACACCTATAATTAGACTTATGCTCAAATATATATTTACATGTTTAGTACATATTTTCTTTTCATTATTCATTTATTGTCAGGGTCTAATATCACCATCAGAAAAGGGGAAGAGGTACATCTAAAAGTTCTAATTTGCAACGCATGAATATTGTAATGAATAGCAAGTTGTCTATATACATTGATACCTTGCAAGGTCATCCTATAGACGGTAAAATTATCCAGTGAGATGAGAGTGATTGCCAGAACTAAATTTCCTTGCTTTAAGCATGCCAATTAGTTAGAGGAAGGCAATTCTTTAGAGAATGCTTCGAAAAAAGTTTCAGTAATTTTCAATTTATTTAATTATATTCAATATTCTTTTCTTATTTAAAAATTAGTAACACTTTTATTTGTTGTTCACAAATGAAATATAGACAACCTTGATGTATCAAGCTGTGCGACTTCACTTTTGAAACAAAGGACCAAGGATCATCATTATCGACTCCAAAAATATTACAAATCTTTTCCTTTGGATGAAGAGGCAATGAGACGTGTTCTCGAACGGTTGTCTCTAAAAATTGGAATAGTTTGTGTGATTATTTGGCCTCTCTTAACGTTCAGGTTTGTTTTCTTTCCCTTCACATTTGCTTCCATTAATCTTGTTAGACAATTTAATGACTTTTGTTTCTTAATTTAGGAAAATTGTGAGAAGAAGAGGGTTAGCAAAGGAAAAATAAAAACTTTTCACAACTAAGGTTCTAAATAATTGGTTGTTCTGCGAACAAAATTTGTAATTTCTTTGTTTACCAGTTATAATTGTATCAATAAATACAATATTATTTATTATGTTTCGAATTTTATTTCATCAAACACAATTAGAAGGAACTAAATGGAGAAGAGTGTAATATGATCACTTTTTATAAACTGACACACTATAAGGATAGTGAAAGCTAGATGTTTAAAAAACTGCATAATAATTATGTAAGTATAAAAATTTATTTAAAATTTTAGTTTATTTATTTATATAGTAATAACTCATAATATTTGAATTTCATATTGATTTTTTTTAAACATTAGAATAAGATGTAAGAGTTGTTGCATATTTCATTTTCTGATAGAAATGACCCAAATGTAGATGATAGTTGCAATACGGTGCTTAGTACAAAATCCAACTATATCAAAGGTCTCGAGTTTCGCCTAAACCAACTGATTTATCCTCATCAAGATCAACATATTTTAACTTTCTTTAAGAGGAGAATCAGTCGCTTAAGGCTAAATGAGAATGTAATGAACAAAAGTTACAATGTAATGAACAAAAGTTGGCTAAGCTTGAAAAGATGGTAAAAATTTACATAGCGCGAATTATGTAAGTAGTGATGATGACAACGAGTCTTAGTCATTAAACTAATATTTGTATTTTTTATTTTTACATAATTATTTTGTTAACGTTTGTAATTATTTATTATTTGTATACAATCCTTCTAATTTTCAATTATTTTAAATTTTATTTTTGTATAATAAATTATAAAACAACAATTCTAAATATTCCCTGCAATAATATGGATTGAAAATGTCACTAATAATTATAATTAAAATAAAAATAAAAAATTCAAAACATATCTAAAAGATTTAACTACATTTTTAAAAAAATAGCTAAAAACTTTTAGCTGCGTTTAACAAATCGTCATCAATACCATAGCTAAAACTTTTTAGTTACGTTTCCAATAACCTAGCTAATAACCACGATTGTGAATTGTCTCTAAAGGGTATTAGCATCGCTTTTGGGTCTTTGGGCGACATAATTGTAGTACTCTCAAACCAGCTCATATTTTTGCAGGATGAAAATAAAAGATAGAATGTTTGAGTTTAACCCGTAGGCAAACATATACTAATTCCATCATATGATAGTTTTCGTATTGTTAACATTTTAGGTTTTCTTTTTTTTTTTGAAAGATGAATTAGAGTTTCCAAAGATTAAGAGTAGTAAGTCAATGTCTGCGCATGCTTTTTGAGAAACAAAGAAATCGTCAATAATTATCATTTGGGTGTGAAAGGAGTTTAGAAAAGAAATGAACTATGCCATAATGGGCTACTCTTTCACATTGAAGTGGTTTAACTTCGGTAGAAAACTTCTTTGACTTCCCCATTTCTGGACCTTTTTTAAGAATTTATTTCTTTTTACAAAAATCAAAAGCTGGACCATTTTTTTTTTTAGATTGGTCATGATTTAGATAAGAAGATAAGGTATTTAATTATGGACATACTGGATTTTTATTACAAAAGATGTTTGAATAGTGCGGGTTAGAGAAAGGTGGGCACTTAAATGTAACTTGTTTCGGATAGACAAATGCAGGGGAAGCAGATGCTTTTTTCAGTGTTACATTGCAGCATTAAGCTCTAGTTTTCAAAAGAATAACTAATTTTCCAAGCTTGCAAAAAGAATCAATTTGAAATTGACATCAAATGCTTGTTACTTCTAATTAAGTGGTTTCAGTCAAATCATCATCCCACCGCACTCAAGAATTTCTATTAAATTGTATAGAAGTAGAAACACTAAATGGAAAATTGTTGAAATGGGAATGAGAAGTGGAATATTAAGAATATAAGAAAGAGCCGACCTAGTCATATAGACAACATAACCCATCAACTTTTCCAACCCAAACTCGTTTATACTGAGTTCAAATCTTATGATATGGAATGCCTTAAACTATATTAGAAGCCACTGCGTTGAATACATAATTGATAATATTAAGTATATATCAAAACTCATTTTATTTTTCTAATTTATAAGTTCTTAACTTTTATTTTTGTTAGTTTTAGTTCAATTTTGTTTTGTAGAAATAGAGACAAAGAGAATTTGAGTATATATTTCTCACGTATTCAATTTCTCTATAGGGTTTATATACAATCTGTATAGGTGAATTTGGAATCATAACAAACTTCCTAGTAGCCTAAAACAAACCCCACAAAAGTTGTAAAAAAGAATGAAATAAAAGTGACGTGAATAATTACATTTTGTTGTTATGTGTTGTACTGTTTGCTGCCTTGAAATGGTTTTTTGGAATGATTTTGTCGTGCTTATTGGACTCATGTTGGGCTTTGATTGTGGAGCATTGGAGTCCTTCGGCTTAATAGCCCCCCCCCCTCAAGTTGGATGGTATGCAATTCCAACTTGACAAGAAACATGGACAATGAGTGTTTAGGCATAGCTTTGGTGAAGGCATATACTAGTTGGGACTTAGAGAATAGGTGACTTGTGCTAAGAAAACCATCGTGGACAGCATTGTGGACGAGATGGAAATTGATGTCTAAATGCTTGGTGTGTTCGTGGAATACTGGATTATTGGAGATGTGAACAGCTGCTATATTGTCACATCAGAGTGGAATTCGGCTTCGTCAGATGATCTGCTTAGTATTTGTTGTTTCTTAGTTTTCTAAGATATTAGAGATGGACCATAAAAAATACGAAACCCAGTTAAGGATTTTCTTGTGAACTTACAACCTGCCCAATCAGCATCATAATAACCATGGAGAGATGAATATGCAATATTAGAATATACTAATGCCTTTGAAACTACTAAGTAACGTTGGACGTTCTATAGTGCCTTCTAATGTGTTTCACGGGAGCAACAGTGAATTGACTGAGCTATTGAGTGACAAAAGGAATATCGGGTCTATAAAATTCAAGTACAGGAGTTGTCACAAAACTCATCTATATTTCTCAGGATCAATTAACAATGGACTATCATCAACATCGAGTTTGGCACCTTGAACCATAGGAATATCAGTGTCCTTTAGATCTATCAAACCAATATCAGCTAATATGTCACGTATATACTTAAATTGAGATAGTAGCATTCCGGTTTGTGATCTAGCTAACTCGGCTCTAACAAAACAATTCACGGTACCTATATCTTTAATTGTAAAGGTAGTATCCAATAAATCCTTAGTATCATAAATCAGTTCTTTAGTAAGACTTATAATCAAGACATCGTCAACATAAATAATCAGGGCAATGAATTGATCATCGGTACCTTTGGTGAAAAGATAGTGATCTGATTCGGTTTGATTAAATTCAAAATTCATCAATTTGCATGTAATCTCATTGTTCCACTGTCTCCCTGTCTGCTTTAAGCCATATAACAACTTCTCTAATCTTAAAACCTCTCTTGGTTGTACTTTAGTGTACCCTTGTGGCGGTGTGATGTAAATGTCCTCCTTTATGTTCCCATATAAGTACGCATTATCTATGTCGTAGTGGTAGACAAGCCAAGTCTTTGTCTTTGCAACTGCAAGTAATGTGTAGATGGTTTTAATTTTTGTAACTAGAGCAAACACATCAAAGTAATCCACACCTTGTGTCGTTTGCATTCCGTCGATCTATAATACCGTCTTATTTGTGTTTGATTTTATATACCCATTTCATCGTCAGTGGCTTCTTCCATTTCATCGTCAGTGGCTTCTTCTTAGATGGTAATAAGGCTAAAACCTAGGTTTCCTTATTTTCAAGGGCCTCAATTTCAACTTGCATTAGCTCTAGCCATAATGGATCATACTTTGCATTCTCATAAGAAAACAGTCCGTAATCAGTGTATAGGTTTGCTAGTAGTATATGTGGTGTTTTGAGAAGGTGATTTGGGTTGTGTCTTCGAAACCCTTCATTGTGGCATTGGCAAAGGAGGCTTTTGGTATGGTGGTGACATAATCATCTAAGTATGTGGGTCTTTTTCATGCTCTCGTGCTTATCCTGGTAAATAGATGTAGTGGCGGTGTGTCTGTCAATTGTGTTGGTAAGGATAGAAGGATGATTTAGTTGGTAATTGAGGTAGAGGGAGAAAGTTCATGATATGGGTGGTTGGGTTTTGTTTCTGGATCTAGTAATGATGATTACGGGTAGGTTTGATGTTTCCAGATCCTTTTATTCTTTTGAGTTGAATGTAATATTTGGATTATGAAGTCTAAAGATAGGCTTATTTTGTTTTGGGTTCTCTAGTTTTTGGAACGAAAATAAAAGCTCATGAAACATAACATCTCGACTATAGATTACTTGTTGAGTATTAATAACAAGAAGTTTATAAGCCTTCCTATTGGTCACATATCCTAAAAATAGACATTTCGTGGCCTTAGGTTCTAGTTTTCCTTTCAACTCAAATAATTTTCTGTTGAAATGATTAATAAATTTATTGTCATTGTCTGTTTGAATTTTCGTAATTTTTTGATTGAATTGGGTTTCAATCATTTTAATACAGGTGCTAATGGTTTTATGGACTTAGGCTTTACTTCTTAAAAGGAAAGTCCATGTTGCTTTACTAAAGTCATCCACAATGGTTAGGAAGCAAGTGGATCCGTCAAAGGCTGGTATTTCATATGGACCCTAAAGGTTTATGTGGATCAATTCAAAAGGCCTGGTCAAAAAAATAACTTATTTTTCAAATGGTTTTCTTGTCTGTTTCGCTAAAGGACAAGTTTTGCAAAAGAAATTGTTTGTAGGCTTAAAATTGTGAAAATTTAAGTGTCCTAAAACTTTAGGGGATAAATGACCGAGTCGAAAATTTCATAAACTAAACGTATCAATAACATTACAAACAAAATGTTCATCAAGATAGAATTTCAAGGATGGACCTTTCTTTGTATTTGGCAATAGACATGATGGGGTTCGAGTCTGTTGATTCCATCAATTTATTTGCAATTTGCCATGATGAATTTAGTCTGCGGGTCCTATAACATGACCTTGTTTAATATAAATATAACAGATAAATTATTATTCCTAGAAAGTTTATAGACGGATAGACGATTGTGGTGGAAAGTGGGGATATATAAGACGTCTTTTAGGTGTATTGTGTCTGTTAATGCCATGATGCCAATTTGATCAACTGGTCTAAAAGAACCACCAGGCAACATTACAAGAATAATAATTGAGGTATTTTTAGTGTTTTTGAGCAGGGTATAATTATGAGTTATATGAGTTGACGCACCTGAATCCACTATCCATGAATCGTTGCCATACTTGAAGCTAACATTATCATTAAGGTTAGAGTTTATACCTGCATAACTGTTGAGTGCTACGTGATTAACCTCATTTAAGCCTTTTCCCTTGACTAAACACATTAACTCCTGGTCCTGTCTACTTAAAACATTCAATTCTGTTTCCTGTTCAGTGTTTTCACCACTCGAGTTTCCCTGTCCAATGTCAATTGGACTTTCAGCTACAGCTTCATTATAGCTTCCTCTCTCCCTTGCACGCTTCTGTTTTAGTTCTTTGAGCCATTCAATTTCTCCATGAATCTTGAAACACGTATCCACTGTGTGTCCTTTCTCATGGCTGTCGCATCCCACTACCATAGAGTACATACCCGAACATCTAGAGGATATTCAAGTACATATCCTATGAAAATGGTATACTGGATCAAACCTAGTCTCTTCAATGACATCATAAAGAAAAAACAAATGCCAACTGACAAATCTTTGATCCATATCTTAGTCTAAAATGTTCTTCTAGAAGATCTTAAAAATCTAGGTCTCCTATCTCGTACCTGAAAAGCTACTTTGCAATATTTGATGAGTTTTGTTCACTCAATGTGCAAACCATCATTAATGATCTCACTGCAGGCAAACAAGTAAATATCATACAACCAACCAAATTCACAATATTTTCCATCACAAGAAGACATAATGAATGTCATACACATCGCATACATTCTTTCAAAACTTGAACAACCCAGTCAATCACATTATCATGGCATATTACTTTAACATCACAAATTCAGAAAAGATTTCACATGCATATATTTCATAATAATAAATATACAAATTCATGCATATGAGGCTCTAGATTCGTTATTATTTTTTGTGACCGAGTGCCTTTTAGATACAGATACATATATAGATACTAGCCCATTGGGCTCAGTTAGATACAGAAATCACTGAGCAAAGCTCTACATGCAGAATTCTAAGCTTAAAGCTCTTTTAGACTGGCTACTCTTATAAAAACGCCTTTATCTAAGCATGCATTTTATGAAATGCATCAAATAACAAAATATGCCATGAATAGAATTCACTTATGTTGCACAAACAGAATCTTATATTCATTGAACCTCAATCCGGCATTTAACTTTCATTGAGCATTCAGAAATCAGTTGCAAACAAATATCATTCAAATTTTAGATACAAATAGAACACTTCTAATGCATTCCCGAATATCAAACTCCTTGGACCTTTAAAGTTCAAAATTCATATACAGATCACAAACAGTTCAATAATTGGAAGTTAAATAGAATCAATCAATCATAGGAAGAGCATTTAGGTTGACTCACAAATGCTCTCTTTAGCTTATTGCCTTGAAGTCTTGGTAATGTCTGGAAGCGATCACTTGACGTGTTCCTCTATATGTACATTTATATGTCATTCATGTGCATTTTTATAAGAACAATCAGTCATAAATACATTTATGAATGTATCATGTATGATGCATGTTCAATGACAATTTATCGGATATGTTCTATAATACTCTTGATAAACAACTTACAACACCTTCAAAACATTCTTTTAATCCTTAATACCCTTTTTCACTTTAATCCTTTCATTCAACATAAATTAAATTCATTTAAGAGCTCATTTAAACCTTAATACTTCATATGGAAACATCCTAGCCTTTATTAGTCCGAAAATCACTCAAAATAAAACACTCTTTGCATTTCCTCTCAGGTCACGATCGTGCAAGTACACGATGGCGACTTTCCTCCTTTTCAAAAAAGTCGCAATTATATGCGTGCATGATCACGACTTGCATCATTTTCAGTAAGGGTCGCGATCGTGCAGATACACGATCGTCCCCTGCTACATTTTTCTTCCTCCTTTCTTCTGTTTGTCCGAAACTCACATACATTTTAACACCAAGTTCACTCTAATTTTCTAGATTACTTTACCACAAACACAACATCATTCCATACTCATTCATATGCCAATTTGTTTTCATGAAATTATCAAAATCTAATAAATTGGTTAAATCTCTTCAACTACAAAATATCATTCATGAAACGTATCCTTTTCCATAACATGATATCCATTTTATCAAATACTTCATAATCAAAATTCTATCATTTATAGTTGATGACCTCTTCATTTTTAATTCAGTTTCAATTCAATAACATTAATGCACAGTTCAACAATTCGTGATTATTCATAAACCCCAAAATAATACCTAATCCATATTTTTCCATATCACATGTTCTGTAATTTTTTTCCCCAAATTTTCTTAAGCAGATTTGGGGTCATATTTGAATTACCATTATGACCCAGACAACGAGGTATTAGGACAACACCTTCTCCTAATCAAATGTTCTACAATGTATTAGATGTATAATGACATAAATTTCATGCATTTTGGTTCAGTATAATGCAAGTTATAATAAAAAATCTACAAACTATTTTCATACCTCAATAGAATACAATTCTTAACTTCAAGCCAAAATTTAAGACTTTTAAGAACATATTTCAATTTTGATTCCTATATGAAAAATGTAGCCATATGTTTCCAGTTTATTCTAAATCAAAATCCATCCAATTCGGATATTACATATCAAGTTATGTCTAAACTACAGATACTTATTTAGTAAAAACACTACATATAACATGCTCTAGCTCACTTCATTGCTAAAATCCTTCATCTTGTTAATCATATCACTAAATTTGCTTCTTCCTTCACCACCCACACATGCATCCACACCATTCACGCATGCATCAATCCATAAACACGGAAACATATACCACTAACACATGCGTCCAATTTACAAACAGTAAAACCTCATCTTAATATCATTTACACTACCCATACAACTTTAAGCATCACTTACTTGCTTAAGAAAAATTTCAACAGTTGAGAGGGGTTAGAAGAGATATTGGCAGATGGAGAAAAGACAAAAATAGAGAGAAACAGAACAAAATATTTATTGGAATGCTTTCTTTGCAAGGTGTAACGTAGGTAAAATACAGAAGTTAAGTGTTTAAGTAATGGATAAGCAAGAAGGAAGATGGTGTTTTCCGTGGAGACAAAACAAAGGAGTTGTAGAAACTTTCTTACCCAAAAATATGACTAGGTGGCTCCATCCCCCAATGACACATTTCCTTTGGTATGTCTTACACTTGTCATCCATTTAATTAGCCTATATGTAACTTACTAATTTCTCCACTTGTCAAACATTAATTGATCCATTTGTCACCCCACAATTAGTCTATTTGTCAATAATTCTATTTGTCTCTTATTTCTATATTTTTTTTGTCCAAAATTCTCCAAATTTTCGATAAATTTCCAAAAATCTGAAATGTCTCCAAAAATGCAAAATTAATTCTAATACACACTAATTCAATTTTCAAGATAATTAATCTATAATTCACACTTTAATCACATTAAATCACTTATACCCAGAAAATGTTAATGAATGTATGTACAATTATTTTTATGAGTGACAGTATTATTCATGTGCATGTGTATGTCATATAATGCATGAAATGCACTTCTAAATTCTCCATAAACTCTTATATATAGTATCCTAGGGTTCTAACCCTAATCATGGGATAATGAGATGTTATAGTAGCACTCGAATTTTCTTCAATTTCGTTAGCAATTTTGGGTAAATTAGGGTTTATGTATCAAGAGCCTGTGCTATGATACCATATAGAAATAGAGACAAAGAGAGTTTGGGTTTATATTTCACACCTATTCCATTTCTCTATGGGGTTTATATACAATCTGTATAGGTGAATTTAGAATCGTAACAAATTTTCTAAAAACCTAAAACAAACTCTGAAAAAAGTTGTAAAAAAGAATAAAATAAAAATAACGTGAATAATTATATTTTATTGTTCGGTGCTGTACAGTTTTGCTGCCTTGCAATGGTTTTCTAGAATGACTTCATTGTACTTGTTGGACTCACATTGAGCGTTGATTGTGGAGCATTGGAGTCCTTGGGCTTAACATGTTTTGTCTGTACTACACTTTTCGATAAACCAAAGTCTCCGTGAGGTGCGGACAAAGTATGTGAATATTTATATGATCTTAACTTTAGACTTTTCCAAAAGTTTAACCTTTTAAATTCAGCAGTTCCTTCATTGGCTATTAAACATGAAGGCTTTGTTTGATAGAATTTTGTTAATATTTTATGGACTAGCATAATAAACATAATTTTGTACAAATCCTGATTAATTTGATGTCAAGATAATTGGGCTTGTTAATTCTCTCTTTAAT